>CM066584.1:3080000-3207500 GCA_033816785.1 Picus viridis
CTTCATTTTGCTGTGTTTAATGCAGTCTTGTGTCTGCCGAGTTGAGGAGGAGGTGGTCTGCAATCCATAGATACTTGGGAGTAAGGAGTGGGAAGCAAGAAGCTGCTGCTCTGTGGAGCAAGCCACTCCTTCTAGGCAGTGCCTTTGGGCATTTCTGTCACATCAAACCTCTGAACGTGCTGTGATCTTCAGGGTAGTGGTGGAGTGAAGGACTACCCAGGCTCGCCTGGTCCTGGAGACAGCCACACAGCAGCAGCTGGTCATTCCTGCAGCTGGGCAGTTCACAGAGCCTTGGGGTACTGTGGCTGAGGCCTGCTCTTGGTACATGAGACAGCAGATGCCCCTTTCTGCATCACCCTGATAGTGTCAGCCCGAGGCTTTGAAGAATGCCAGGTTTTCTGTTTGTCCCATGAGGAGGACCAGGGGCCACCTTCTGGTGCTGTGTTTCATCTCGAGTGAGGGAATCCTGACCATTTCCTAAACTCAGTGACACTTGGGCTATGCATTTCCCTCTCACCTCATCCCTCCTCTCTATTTTTTTCTCTTGTTGTTCTCTTGAGTCTGTTGATTCCTTTAACATTTAGATTTGTCTGTCCATTATTCCCCCCAAATGCCCTCTTTCCTCTCCTCCTCTCCTCCTCTCCTCCTCTCCTCCTCTCCTCCTCTCCTCTCCTCCTCTCCTCCTCTCCTCCTCTCCTCCTCTCCTCCTCTCCTCCTCTCCTCCTCTCCTCCTCTCCTCTCCTCCCTCTCCTCCTCTCCTCCTCTCCTCCTCTCCTCCTCTCCGTTCTTTGCTTTTCATCACCAGCTCTAATGTCTCAGACAATGAGCTCCCAGTTGTGTGTTCACACCAGCTTTAAGCAGTGGGTGAGGCCAGAAACCCGAAGTCGTTTCTGAAACCGAAGGGCTTTGCCTCCCTTCTCATTGATGGTGTGATTCAGGCGGTAAGGGGCCCCATGCAGGCCATTGTTAGTAGCTGCCTAATTTAGGAAACTCTTTGGTAAGCACTGTAAAATCCTTATTTTCAGGAGCATTAGGCCGCATCTGCCGTGAGTCAGAGGAGCTGGGCTTTCCCACCATTTCTACCAGCTGTGTTGTCTCTCATTAATCCACTTTCAAGTCGAAACTGCTTATGGCTGGAAAGCCGAGGATGTGTTTTTGGACCCTCCTGGCTCCGTCTTTCCCTTCCCCACTAGGTGGAAGTGTTGCTCTTCCCAGCGTGGCCTGGTAGGGCAGTGGTGTGGTTTACCTGAATGGAGTGGAGTGTATTCTCATGACCAGTTAGGCTTCCCTGCTTCATAAGCCATCACCTTATGTGTCCCGGCACAACACACAGATCCATTAGCTTCCCTGTGAGTGTCTCCGAGGTGGAAGGTGCATGAAGTCATAGTCAACATAGCCTTTGGTGTCAGATTAGTGCCCCAGCTGTTCCACATGTAAGAGTTGTTGTCCTTTCTTTTCCAACTACTATTTCTTGGAGATTCAGAGCTGTTTACTTTATTCTCAGGCTGTAACTGGACAAATACATGATCCGTCCAAGCATAATATTTTCACACTAAAAAAATACCTCAAATCATAGAAGGCTGTGGATCAACAATATCTTCCCATTCCACAGCCTGCTTGTTTCCCCGCCCCCCCCTCCCCCTCCTTTTGGAATGTGGTGAGAAAGGTTTGTGTTAGAGACTGGGTATCAGATGCTACTTTTTTCCCCCTGCACTGTTTTCTGTTTTTAGATTAACCCCAAAGCTCCATATCTTAGCAGAGTAAATTAAAGGGATGCCATAAAGCAACCTTCTTCCTTACTCTACTGTAGCTATAATTATCCTGATGTGATTTAAAGTGAGAAGGAAGCCAATGGGAAACTTTACAGTTGCATCAACACCAGGGAAATGAAAAGGCAACAACAACATCCCCTCCTCCTCCTCCTCCTCCTCCTGCTCCTGCAGTGCTCTCACTGCTGTGGCTCGACAGGTGTTAGCCCCTGTGGGAGCACAACTGTAGGCAAGCCTCTGGAATCCAGACCTATTTTTAATTAAACCCGTTTTGAGCAATGGAGTGGAGATGGCAGTAAAAAGGAGTCTGACCTTGTCAGCATTAGGACTAACAGCTCTTTAGCTGCCTGAGCGATGGCACTGGTGGCAGCATTTCTGCAGATGCTTTCCCCCGGCTGGGTCCGGAGCCCTTCACCCAGTCGCACATCGGACCTGACAGCAGTTTCCTTTGGACACCTGGTGGCTGGCTGAAGCTGCTTTCTGTGCTGTTTTGCCATCAGATTGTTGCCACTGCACCAGGAGGAGATGTGTTCAAATGGCACTGGCTTATTAAGCTGAGCTGCCTTTGCTGCTGCTGGACCGAATCCCTTGCTGTTGGGAGTCCAACATTCTTTCAGTTCACGAGACTGTAAACATCACTTTCTTTGCCCCCCTAATTCTGGAGGACAGTAGTAAGTGCTTCAATTACCTAAATAATCAGAAGACCTCACAGTTGTTTACAGGATCAGTGTTTGCTGCGTCATTCCTGCACAATCACATCTGGGCTGACCTTCCATTCCTAAACTTTTCAAGGGACAGAAAGGTCAGAGGAGTCCAAGGGAGTCTGTGCTGGGTAATCCTTCCAGCGATTTTCTGCCCTGAGGCTCAGCGGTGGGAAGGGTAACACTTGACTTCATAGACCTAATTACAGTCACTTAACCTCTCATTAAAATGGAAGGAGGCAATTTGTACCACTCCTTGTGCTAACTCCTTCTACAGACTGAGGACAAGGTGTGGTTTCACTATTTCTGACGACAGAGGCTTGAAATCTGAGGGGAAAATGTTTGATGCTTAGGTCACTTTTTATTTTGGAAGGACTAGAGAGGTGATTGTTCCCTTGTGCTGCAGTGGTGAGGCCACACCACGAATACTGGCTTCAGTTTTGGGCCCCTCACTACAAGAAGGGCATTGAGGTGCTGGAGCAGGTCCAGAGAAGTGCAGTGAAGCTGGGGAAAGGTTTAGAGCACAAGTCTTGTGAGGAGCAGCTGAGGGACCTGGGATTGTTCAGGCTGGAGAAAAGGAGGCTGAAGGGAGACCTTCTTGCTCTCTACAACCCATGGGAGGAAGCCAGGGTGGGGATGGGCTCCTCTCCCAAGCAGAAAGTGACAAGACTAAAGGAAACAGCCTCAGGTTGTGCCAGGGGAGGTTTAGGTTGGACGTGAGCAACAATTTCTTCTCCCAAAGGGTTGCTAGGGCCTGGAACAGGCTGCCCAGGGCAGTGGTAGAGTCTCTATCCCTGGAGGGATTGAAAAGTGGTGCCATTAAACTTCTGCTCCTGCACAACTCTAATCCTTGCTTCAGCACTGCTCCAATGTAGAACTGATTTATACACATGGTCTTGTGATGATTGATGTGTTACATCAGAGGACCATTAAGGCTGGGAGAGGCCTTTAAAATCATCAAGTTCAACCAACACCCCAGCACTGCTAAGTCACCACTAAACCATCTCCCTCAGCACCACATCTACATGGCTTTTAGATCTCTCCAGGGATGGGGCACTCCACTGCTTCTCTGGCCAGCCTGTTCTAGGGCTTGACAACCCTTTCAAGGGAAGAAATTCTTCCTTGCATCCAACCTAAACCTCTCCTGGTGCAACCTGGGGCCATTTCCTCTCATTCTGAGTTTTGTTCTTCGGGACACCAGCACCCACCTGGCTTCAGCCTCTTTTCAGGGAGTTGTAGAGAGCAAAATGATTAATTTTTTTGCCAGTGTCCCTTTCTTACAAGGTTTTGCTTCAGCCCAGCTGTGCCAGGCAGGAAGATGTTCTCATTTTTCTCTCCCTTTCTCTGTGCTTTGTACTAAGGTAATGGTGCTGGCAGAGCCTCTAAGGGAGGACCAAACCCTGACCTCTCTTAGAGCTTCTTTCAGCTTGTGTGAGTTTTACTAGCTGTGCAATTGACAGGATGGCTGTTGAATGGCTTGCAAGAGCTAAGCCAGTGAAGAAAAAATGCAAGTGAGCAAGACAAAGTCTAGCCTTTTGGTTGAATAGGCCAACATTTGATATCCTTAACAGTCTGAAGACAAGACAAAAGCCTGATGAGCTCGGTGGAAATTGAGTCGTTTGCTTTGTTTGTTAGGGATGTCATTCTGAGGGTGAAATCAGATCGTGGGTGCTGTGCAGAGGGGAAAACTTCCACAAGGGAGTTGAAGGGAAAGGAGCTGCCTAAAGGAGTGCCAAATTCCTTCATTCCTCTGGTAGCCTCTCTTCTGAGAAGGTGGCCTCCGAGCTGGAACCTCGGGAGCCTCTGGCATGGGGTAGGAGATGCTCTGAACGTCGATGCTCTTTCCTTCACTAATGAGTGGAAGGGAAAGGAGCTGCCTAAGGGAGTGCCAACCCCTTCATTCCTCTGGTAGCCTCTTTTCTGAGAAGGTGGCCTCCGAGCTGGAACCTTGGGAGCCTCTGGCATGGGGTAGGAGATGCTCTGAACGTCACTAGGCCTGGACAGCCTCAGAGCCCTTTGTGTAAGTCGATGCCTTTGGTATTTCTGAAGTTTTGAAATACCCAAGATGCAGGCTCCTTCTGAAAACCAGCTACTGAGCATGCACAACAGCTATTTTTCATGCTGCTTTCATCACTCCAGAGGCTTGCAGCGTGGTATTACTGCACAGCATTGTTACTTCACATTTATCAACCTTGGGTTCTCAGGGTGTAATGTCTTGGCTCTTTCCAATCGTGTCTGGCTGCCGGCCAGCAGCAGAATTTCTTCACAAAACAAGGGCTGGAGAGAGCCAACTTGTCTGTGCTGATTTTGATTTATGAGAAGACTCTAGATACAGAGTGACATTTTCAGCTCAATATTTGACTTTCACCATCCTGGAGCTGGGAGCTGGGAGCACTTTGATAAACAGCGGAGAGAGGTTTGTCTGGTTTCGCCGCAGCCTCTCTGCGTATCTTCTTTTGGGGGGGGGTGGGGGTGGGTTTCTCTCTCCCCTCTTTTGACAATCAGAACTGTTTTGCAATGCTTGGTGAATTACCAGGGATGTTGTTAGTGTGCTTTGGGGACAGCTTTCCTTCATTCTTCAAGGAGGGAAGTGCTCTGCTCCTGGAAGCAGCCCAGAATGGAAGTGCTGCATAACAAGAACAGTCCTTTACTACGCTGTTACCGGCAGAAATAGTTCTCAAGTTCTCAGTGTAGGTGGTGTGCCTACATGTTAGCCTGCCTTGTTTTCTGACTTCTTCCACTAAAATGGCTTCCTCTCCAGGGCAGATGAGTCCTTTGAGTCATCTTTGTTCTGTAGGTACCACAGGGCTGAGTGACCTGCCCCCAGTGCAGTTAAAACCAGTGGGGTTTCTTGTAATGTAAATAACGGCTTTGCCAAATGCTTCCATGTGCTAAAATCATGGGCAGTGCTTGGCCTTGGGGGTGCTTGCTGCTGATGCTACTACAGGAGGATTTTCACAGAATCCCAGCTTGGAAGGGACCTCTGGAGATCATCCAGTCCAACCCCCTTGCTAAAGCAGGGCACCCACAGCAGCTTGCCCAGGAGCACAATGCCCAGGTGGGTTTGGAATCTCTCCAGAGAAGAGACTCCACAACCTCTCTGGGCGGCCTGCTCCAGGCCTCCAGCACCCTCACACCTAAGAATTTTCTCCTCATCTTCAGGTGGAACTTCCTGGGTTCCAGTGTATGCCCATCGCCTCTTGTCCTGTCCCTGGGCACCACTGAAAAGAGTCTGGCCCCATCCTCTTGCCCCCACCCTTTAACTAGCCGAGCATTGCTCAGATCCCCTCTGGGGCTGCTCTTCTCTAGGCCCCAGGGCTCTCAGCCTTTCCCCTTCACAGAGATGCTTCAGGCCCCTCAGCATCTTTGTAGCCTCTGATGGACTCTCTTCCACAGTTCCATGTCTCTTTTAAACTGGGGAGTCCAGAACTAGGCTACAGCTTAGGTATTGCTCAAGGACATCAACAGAGCCACTTTCTGTGCCTCAGGATGGAACTGTGCTCTGATTGTCACAGGACAGCTGCTATAAGCATGTCTGTTGGTAATTTAAAGGCACAAAAGAGGTGGGAACCCCAGAGTGCACACACTGGAAAGGAAAACCTTGATTTGTTCCAGTTGATCTTATCCAGGCTAGAATCAAGGCAAAAGCAATGTACACAGCAGCTCTCTTGTTGTTTTTGTAGTATGGTCAGGCTTTTAGGAAACCCCCAAGAAGTATGTGCTACAAAAACAACCAGAGCAGTGCTGGGCCTGAGTTGATATTTCCTAGATTCTAGTCTGGCTAAGCTCAACTGGGATAAGTCTCCTGTTTTTCCTTTCCAGAGTATATCCTTGAGGTTGAAATTCCTTCACACCTGTAAATTACCAGGTGGAGTGCATGTGGCTAAAGGGAACATTGCACACATTCAGCTGGGTGAGGGGCAGGATGATGGCTTTTTAGGCTTTAATTCTGTCCCATTTCTGATCCCCCAAATGTCGTGTGGTGAGCTGTGCTGTGGAAGGCTCTTTGGATCTCCTTTGTGGAAGCATTTCATAACTGGGCCTCTTGTTTGGTTGTATTTGTGGGACAAATGTGAGGAATGGCTGATCTGAACAAGCTCAACTCATTGTTTTCATCTGAAGCAATTAAACCATAGAATCATAGAATTGTTTAGGCTGGAAATGACCTTTAAGATCATTGAGTCCAGCCATTAACCCAATACTACCAAGCCCACCACTAAATCATGTCTCTCAGCACCACAGCTACAGGGCTTTGAAACCCTTCCAGGAATGAGGACTCCACCACTGCACTGGGCAGCCTGTTCCAGGCCTTGACAATATTTGGGGGAAGAATTCGTTCCTCATGTCCAGTCTAAACCTCCCCCGGCACAATTGGAGGCTGTTTGCCTTTGTCCCATTACTTACTGCTTGGGAGAAGAGACCAACCCCCACCTCACTCCAGCCTCTTCTCAGGGAGTTGTGGGGGGTGAGAAGGTCTCCCCTCAGCCTCCTTTTTGCCAGGCTGAACAGAGTCAGTCCCCTCAGCTGCTCCTCACCAGACAAGCTCTCCAGACCCTTCACCAGCTTTGTTGCCCTTCTCCAGCACCTCAGTGTCCTTGCAGTGGGGGCCCCCAAAACCCCACTCGTGACTGGCTGCCAACCGGATTCAACTCCATTCCCCTCTGCTCTTCAGGCCCAGCCATCCAGCTAGGTTTTATTCAGCAAAGTGTCCACCCAAGCAAGCCATGAGCAGCCAGTTTCTCTGGGAGGATGCTGTGGGAGATTGTTTTTACTGTGGGAGGATGCTTTTGTTGTGATGTCTGCATGCAATATTCTGCCAAAGAAGTTAACATATGGTAACGTTTGTGAGTATCTTGGAGAGTACTTTCAGAGCTAGGAGCTCTCAGTTGTGAGTTTCATTATGCAGAGTCCCACACAGCATGGAAGGGTGGATGTTGGTGAGTGTAATGAAGTTGTGCTCAGTGCAAGCCTCTAAAAAGCAAGTAGGTGATGTGAATGGGATAGAAGGTTTCCCCAGCATAATGGTTTCCTGCTGCTGGATGAAAACCAGAGACCAAGCAAATGTTTATTTTCCAAGTGGGAGACGTAGCTGTGCTGCTGATGTTGCTCTGCAATGAGTTGTCTGTTAGAGTGACTGATGCAGATGTAATCACTTTAATCTCATTAGTGATGTATTAGACAGATTGTTCCCACTGTAATTGTTTTATGCTATAGTCTTTATTCCTGCTGATAAGAGGCCTCTGATAGCTGTTGTTCTGCATTCCCACATTACACCCTCCAGGAACAGCTGCTAGCACTGTTGCCTCTTATCCTTCACTGAGATCTAAACAACTTTAACCACTGCTCATGGCCCCAGTGTTAACATCATGAATGCCTGCTCCATGTATTTCCCCAGTGGTGTTGCTTTAATAAAATCCCTCCTTTTGCTCATCTGCCTTTTGCTGTGTGACTCATCCAGCATCTCTGAGCTGCTTCAGAGTCTTTGAAGAAATGTCCATCCCTCTCCTGACCATTCATAGAATCATAGAATCACTAAGGTTGGAAAAGACCTCAAAGATCATCAAGTCCAACCTGTCACCACAGACCTCATGACTGCTAAACCATGGCACCAAGTGCCACATCCAATCCCCTCCTGAACACCTCCAGGGATGGTGACTCCACCACCTCCCTGGGCAGCACATTCCAATGGCTAACAACTCTCTCTGGGAAGAACTTTCTCCTCACCTCCAGCCTAAACTTCCCCTGGCACAGCTTGGGACTGTGTGCTCTTGTTCTGGTGCTGATTGCCTGGGAGAAGAGACCAACCCCCTCCTGGCTACAGCCTCCCTTCAGGTAGTTGTAGAGAGCAAGAAGGTCTCCCCTGAGCCTCCTCTTCTCCAGGCTAAACCACCCCATTAACAAAATAGAAAGATGGCAGTGTCTTAACTAACACACAGAAAGGGGAAGCTGAAAGTTAGCCTTTTGGAGGGGGAGGGATAGCTGTGTGTCTTGGGGAGAGGGGTGGAAAGAGATCTTGGGAGGTTGAGAGGTAGCGTTTTGCACGAGCTGGAAACTTCAGGGTGGTCTTTCCTCCCGAGCCTGTGCATCATAGCTGCTGTAGGAAGGCTGGAATGACTCTCTGACCATTTGTTTTCTCTGTAGGGCCAAGGACAAACCTTTCAGTTCCCCAACCTCTTTCCAGAGAAAGAACAAGAGGAAGAGACTCGCTCCTTTGAGGACTACAAGAAAAAATACCTGGAGAGAGAGAAGCAGAGGGAGAAAGGTGACCCCAGACGAGGTGGAGTCCCCGACTGGTTTGGACTTTGATGTCACGAGCCAGCTGCCTTTCTTTAGCCTCAGAGGGATTATGATCAGCAGAACTTGCACTCTGCCCTTCTTGTAATGAATGTTTATTTTTGAGCAGCCCTTGCTTGGGCCTGGTGGTTGGTTGTTTTGTTTTGGTTCCTGCCTCTTTGTGCCACGACTGCAGCAAACTGGCCCTAAAGAAATAAAAAAAACAGGTAAAAATAAATCAGGCTGCACCAGGTCTTTCCTGTGAGCTTATTGACTGCCTGAAATGTGGAATAGCTTCTTGTTCTCTGACTGGGAGACTGTCCTGTGCCTGCTTTCTTCCTGCTTCTGTGGGTTCTGAGTAGAAGCAGGAGGCAGTTTCCCAGGGGAAGTGTAGCTGGCATGGAATAAAATGTGTGAAGGTCAAGATCAGTCAGTCAGAGGTGGGCATGAAGGTGTAGATGACTGTTGGAGGTGGACAAGAAGGTGGAGATAACTGGAGTGTAGGCTCAGGACACAGGATTGCCTTGTTGTCAGGTATTGTATCCTGTTCCTCCATTGCAAAGTGACCTTTCCTTTCTGGGAGGTGTGTGTGCATGATCTGCTTGCACTCCCTAAACGCTCCTGTGGCACTCGGAGACAGGGTTTACAGGCTGTGTGTTTGACCCCCCCAGGAGCATGAAGGAGCAGACAGAGGATGTTCACAGTCCCTGCTTGCAGTGGGGCAGTGCAGGTAGCTCCTTCTGCAGCCAGCCTGCCCTAGGAATGTTCACTGGCAGGGTTGTGCTGGTATTCCTGCCCCTCTCTGCAGCTACCTTGCAGTGCTGGCAAGAGTCCCATGTGGACACAGTTGTATTGGCCCAGAAAGGCTTCTGCCAGTCTAGGCTGGTTTGTGCTCAAGACTAATAAATAGACTCTTTTTACTTTTTCTGGTGCTACTCCCTCTACTTACAGGTTGGTGATGCCAGGGCAGTGGTAGAACCTCTGTGGGCTTTCAATGTTGCCACGTTCAGGCTTTTCATGTCTTGGCTCTGTGTCTATTTCTCCTTGCTCTGATGCGGATGTATTTCCTTGTCGTGTTCTGCTCATGTGTCAGAAGCTGCCAGGGAAGAAGGAGGGCTGGGAAGGACTTCACCTCAGGTAGAGAAGGATGCTTCTGCAGGCCACTGGCCAGAACTCCAGCACAGGCTGGGTTAAACGTGTGGCTGATGTCTCCCCGGCTTTTAAATGCTGCCACTTGGAGCAATTGGCAGGGTAGTGAATGAGCTCTTGCCTTGAATGCTTCTACCCGGGTGCTCTCCTTTATTGTTCTGTGTCTGAACTTCTTGTTTGGACAGCTAGCAAGATGTTTACAAGGAAACAGCTGTTCCCCAGAGAGGCAATCCAAGGAGGGTTTTAGGCACCCCCTCCTGTTCATTAGTCACCTCTTTCCCCCTGCTACTTCCCTTCTGCACGACAGTCCCAATTCCTCTGGTGGTTTGTGGCTTACAAACCCGGTGCCTCTCCCACCCAACCCCCTTTTTGTCCACTTTCCAAGGGGGATCCTGCATGATTATCTGAATTAGCTGCTGCTTAGAGAGAGAGATGCTCTCAGAGAGGAGGAAGATAAGGGAGGATTTGCTTCTCCCAGCCTGCCAGCAGAGTTACAACAGGAGATGTGGAAAAATACTGACTTGACTGGAAGGAGTTCATGTCTTTGGCATCTCTGCAAAGCCAGCACTTGCAGGCTTTTGTAGTGACATCTGAAACTTCAGGTTAAGTCAGGAGCTGGCCTGCAGTTTGAAAGTAAGATGACTGGATTGGTCTGGACACAAGGGGCTCTCTTCTGCTGCTCATCCCTCCTTCTCCCTTTTCATATGTGTTTTGTAAAGGGGCTGTTTCTCAAACTCTGTGTGGAGCTGATCCATGCTGGGGCTTTGTTCCTATCATTTAATATTTCAGACTTTGCTCTTGTTCCAGAGAATCACAGAATGCTTTGTGGTGGGAGGGACCTTTAAAGGTCATCTAGGTTCAACCCCCTGCAATGAGCAGGGACATCTTCAACTAGATCAGGTTCCTCTTCACTTTTCCTTTGAGCTCACCTCTAGTACAGAATCATGGAATGTCTTAGGTTGGAAGGGACCTGAGAGATCATCTACTCCAACCTCCCTGCCAGGGGCCTCTCATTTAGACTTGGCTGCTCAAGGTCTCATCCAGCCTGGCCCAGGATGGAGGCATCTGCAACCTCTCTGGCCAACCTATTCCAGAGTCTCACCACCCTCCTGCTGCAGAACTTCTTCCTAAGCTCCAGTCTAGCCCTGCTCCCTCTCAGCTCCAAAACATTCCTCCTTGTCCTGTCTGTAGACACCCAGATGAAAAGTCCCTCTGCAGCCTTCCTGTAGGATTCCCTTAGGTATTGGAAGGCAGCTCTAAGGTCCCCCAGAGTACTCTCTTCTCTAGGCTGAACAACCCCATCTCCCTCAGCCTAACCTCATAGCAGAGGTGCTCCAGCCCTTGGATCATCTTTGTGGCCCTCCTCTGGGTTCACTCCAACAGCTCTGTGTCCTTCTTATGGTGGGAACATCAGAACTGGACACAGTATTTGAGGTGGGGTCTCACAAGAGCAGAGTAAAGGGGTGGAATCCCCTCTCTTGCCCTGCTGGCCACACTCTTGATGCAGCCTAGGATAGGATTTACCTTAGAATCATAGAATGGAAGGAAGGAAGTTGGAAGGAAACTCCAAAGGTCATCTAGTGCCAAGTTCTGGGCAATACAGGCAGGTCCATCTTCTTCATCACAGTGAAGATAGCATGAAAATAACTCTTGTGCTGCCATGTATCTTTCTACCTGGTTGGTCAGCCTTGAGCAAGCAAAGAGTCAGGTCTGGGACAGGTCTGGAGGCCATATTCCATGTGTTAGGTGCAACAGCAAGAGATGCATTAACCATCAGCCTCTCTGCTTTCACTGTTACGTCTTCAGGAGAGGTTGGAGTCACCACCTTCGCTGCTGCCATTGAGGACCCAAGCTGAGAGGAGTTTAATTTGCAGTCTCAGATATGCTCTAGGTCGAGTGAGTATCAAAAGCCCCTGGGTAGGTCTAACCATGCTTTGCTGCTCTGTGATTTCTTTTTCTGTGGGTGATTAATTTCTAGCTCATTTTCAAGACAGGTTTCTGTCTGGAGTGGCATAAAAAAGGAAGAAGTAGAGTGAGGACTATGCCTGTATCTATGTGAAGCTGCTGCAAGCAAGCTCTGGCAGATACACAAGCTGCTTAAGGGAGCAGTGCTACCAGCCAGCTACCTCTAAAGTAGTCCTCCTGTGAGATGAAGGTAAGATTAAAAATAGACACTTCAAAGCCTAGAAAGGTTGGACCAGGTGAGCCTTGGCATCCCTTCCAACCTGGCATTTTGTGAAAGCCCCTGACCCACCATTGTTCTGTTGGAGAGCTCCTGATTGCCATGGGAGTGGGATTAAAAAGATCTTGAGTCTCTCCCAGCCCCTGCTTGGCCAGTGTTTCCAAGGAAGTGCCTGTGCTTCATGTGTTCTGGTGCCTCACTGCTTCCCAAATCCCACCCCCAAAGTGCACAGGTCAGCTAGAGGATAAAGGAGGTCGTAACTTGACTACGAAGGCAGAGGCTGTATCCTCACAGAGCCACTGTGGTTGGAAAAGACCTTCAGGATGGTCAAGCCATAGATTCACAGAATGGTTAGGGTTGGAAGGGATCTTCAAGATCACCCAGTTCCAACCCCTGCCATGGGCAGGGGCACCTCCTACTAAAACAGGTTGTTCAAGGCCCTATGTAACCTGGCAAGTCCAACCGTTACCTAACTCTCTCATGGCAACTGCTGTACCAGAGAGAAGAAGTACAGCAAGTGAGTGGTGAAACTGGGACAAAGACTCAGAGTTAGGTGAGTTTGTTCACTAAATTATCCTCTTTTCAGCACATCCTGCTGTTTATTTTGGGTGTTGCAGAGGCTCAGTGGATCTGGTGGGGTCACATCTAGCCCAGCTGTCAGAGGTGTCTCTCTACAGCTCCCTGAAAGGAAGCTGGAGCCAGATGGGGTTTGGTCTCTTCTCCCAAGTAACAAGTGATGAGACAATGGGAAATGGCCTCAAGTTGTATCAGATGGGGTTTAGGTTGTTTAGGTTGGACAGTAGAAGATACTTTCCCCCTCAGAGGGTTCTCAGAAACACTGGAACAGGCTCCCCAGAGAGGTGGTCAAATCTTCATCCCAGGAGGTGTTTAAAAGAGGCAGAGATGTGGTGCTGAGGGACGTGGTTGAGTAGCAGACTTGACAGAATTAGCTAATGGTTGGACTTGATGATCTCAAAGCTCTCTTCCAACCAAAACCGTTCCACGGTGCTGTGCTTCTCTGGACTGGGACAAAGACTCAGAGTTTGGTGAGTTGCTTTGCTAAGCTGTGCTCTATTCATAGAATCAGAGAACTGTTAGGCTTGGAAGGGACCTCAAGGATCAGCCAGTTCCACCCCCGTGCCATGGCCAGGGACACCTCACACTGGATCAGGTTGCCCAGAGCCACATCCAGCCTGGCTGCAAACACCTCCAGGGATGAGGCTTCCACCAACTCCCTAGGCAACCTGTGCCAGGCTCTCACCAGCCTCATGGGGAACAACTTCTTCCTCACATCCAATCTCAATCTCCCCATTTCTAGCTGGAAAGCCACAATAAGGTCTCCTTCTCTTCTCCAGACTGAACAGCTCCAACTCCCTCAGTCTGTCCTCACAGCAGAGCAGCTCCAGCCCTCTGCTCATCCTCGTGGCCCTTCTCTGGACACCTTCCAGCACCTCCAGATCCTGCCTGTAACAGGGGCTCCAGCAAATCCTGCTGTCTGCTTTGGGTGTTGCAGAGGCTCAGTGGGTCTGCTGAGGTCCCCTCCAGCCCTGCTGTCCGAGGTGTCGAGCTGTCCTTGGCTGCGGCGGCAGCCGCACCTGAGCACCGGGGATCGCACAGGCCTCTGAGCTGGCTCCCGCGCGGAGCGCCGCCGCGACTCGCGTGAGAGCCTGACACTCAGCCTGGAGCAGGGGAAGCCAAGTCCTGTGCTTGGCCTGCAGAGCCGTGCAGCTGCTGGCCCCTCTGACGTGCACAGGAGAGCCTGCACGCAGATTCCCTTCCCCTCAACGTGTGTGACCCCCCCCACCCGCAGCGACGCGCTGGAACCGGCCGGCGATGCGCAACCGATTGCGTCGGCCGCGCCGGTGGAGGACGGCATCCAGCCCCGCTGAGCCTCGGCCCAGCAGCACCAGCACACTCCAGGGGCAGCACACATTTGCTGCCTTCTTTGTTTGTTTGTTTTGTTTGCCTGTGTTTATGCATTTTCCAAACAAGGCCAGGATGGATTGCAGAGGCCGCAGAGAGGCTCTGGAAGCTTGGAACTGAGTTTTGTGTTGTAGGTCATGCTCGGCCTGCTGCGAGGGCAGGCTCCTTGGTGGGTGACTCATAGAATTGTTAGGGTTGGAAGGGACCTCGAGGCTCAGCCGGTTCCAACCCCCTGCCATGGCCAGGGACACCTCACACTACAGCAGGTTGCTCACAGCCACATCCAGCCTGGCTGCAAACACCTCCAGGCATGAGACTTCCACCAGTGTCTCACCACCCTCATGGGGAAGAGCTTCTTCCTATCTGTGGGGTGTCTGCAGGGGACACAGCTACTGTGGCTTGTGACCATTTGTCACCTGAGCCTTGTTAGGTGACCTCAGAGGGTGCAAACGTTAGTCTTCACAGCTCCCTTGCAGTGGGAAGGCAAAAGTGCAGCTGAGCTGGTGAGTGGTTAGAAGCAAAGCCGTGGTAGCTGCTCCCACTGTACTCAGCCTTGGTGAGGTCGCACCTCAAATACTGAATTCAGTTTTGGGCCCCTCACTATGAGAATCATAGAATTAACCAGAGACCTCAGAGATCATCAAGTCCAACCTATTACCTAACACCTCCTGCCAACTGAACCATGGCTCCAAGTGCCACAGCCAATCCCCTCTTGAACACCTCCAGGGATGGGAACTCCATCACCTCCCTGGGCCCCTGGGCAGCACATCCCAATGGCAAATTACTCTCTCTGGGAAGAACTTTCTCCTCACCTCCAGCCTCAACTTCCCCTGGCACAGCTTGAGACTGTGTCCTCTTGTTCTGGTGCTGCTTGCCTGGGAGAAGAGACCAACCCCCACCTGGCTACAACCTCCCTTCAGGGAGTTGTAGAGAGCAAGAAGGTCTCCCCTGCGCCTCCTCTTCTGCAGGCTAAGCAACCCCAGCTCCCTCAGCCTCTCCTCACAGGGCTTGTGCTCGAAGCCTCTCCCAGCCTTGTTGCCCTTCTCTGGACAAATTCAAGTGTCTCAATGTCCTTCTTAAGTTCAAGAGCCCAGAACTGGACACAGTACTCAAGGTGTGGCCTAACCAGAGCTGAGTACAGGGGCAGGATGACCTCTCTGCTCCTGCTGCCCACACTATTCCTGATGCAAGCTGGTCCAACCTTTCAAGGTCACAGTAGTTGGAATGAGCTGGCCCAGCACCCTGTCAATGTGAGTCTTCAAACTGTCCAGTGTAGGGGAATCCTCTGCTTCCCCTGGGAGATGATTCCAATGTCCAGCTGTTCTCATGGGGGAAATGTTTCCTTCTGCAGCCCAATGGCAGTCTCCCCAGCAGTAACTTGTCCCCACCACCCCTTGTCTTTTCCATTCAACCATTTGTTCCAGTTGTTAGCACTTCTGAAGGGCTGAAGTGGCAGGAGCAGGAAAATTTTGCTTCCTTTACTGTGGAAAAATGCCTTCATGGCCTGAGAATTCCCACCCTGTTCAGGTTATCCCAGTTGCATTGAAGTTGGGGTGGTGGTGTGGGGATTGTTTTTCAGGAAGCTTCTTTTGGTCTTTTGACTTCCCAGGCTGTAGGACAGACCCTGGCTTCTTCAAGCTCTGCTGTGTTTGTGGAACAGTTGCAGGGAGCAGTGAGGGCTGGAGAGGGGAGGTCTGGGGAGTGCAGGGACTGGGGGTGAGGTGCACAAAGCCAGCTCTATTTTTGCTGGGAGGACTGGAAGCTGTAAAGCTGTTATCTTGACAATGCTGCTTTCTCCTGAAGGGCTGCTCAGAGTCCAATTTCAAACAGTTGTCTGAGAATGGCTTTCCAGGGTGGCTTCTATGCCAAGGCTGGAAGGTACCCCAGCTAAAAAGGAACATTGTGATAATCCCTTTTGACCTCCTGAGGAACAGGGACCATAAAATTCCAGGCCATTAGTTTCTGTGCCTAAGGCAGAAGCTTGGGATTGAGCCTTACCTGGAATGGATTTCAAGGCTTGAACTTGACAAGCATGGCAGGGCACAGAGAATCATAGAATCAAGCAGGTTGGGAAAGACCTCAGAGATCAACAAGTCCAACCTATTACCTAATACCTAACCACCTCCTGACAACTGAACCATGGCTCCAAGTGCCACATCCAATCCGTTTTTGAACACCTCCAGGGATGGTGACTCCACCACCTCCCTGGGCAGCACATCCCAATGGCCAATCTCTCTTGTTGGGAAGAACTTTCTCCTCACTTTCAGCCTAAACCTCCCCTGGCACAGCTTGAGACTGCGTCCTCTTGTTCTGGTGCTGCTTGCCTGGGAGAAGAGACCAACCCCCACCTGGCTACAGCCTCCCTTCAGGTAGTTGTAGAGAGCAAGAAGGTCTCCCTGAGCCTCCTCTTCTCCAGGCTAAGCAACCCCAGCTCCCTCAGCCTCTTCTCACAGGGCTGTGCTCCAGACCCCTCCCCAGCTTTGTTGCCCTTCTCTGGACATGTTCAAGTATCTTGTAGTGGGTTGAGGCAGCCCCCTGCCCACCACAGGCAAAATAACGACTGTGACAAACGGATTGCAAAAGGGATGGAAAAGTTTAAATAGAAAAAGGTGAATGTGCACAAAAGAACCAGAAACAGTGACAGAAAGAACCCCAAAACACCCGGATACACCCCATCCCCACCTGAGGGTGGGCCCAAGACCCCCCAGGGCTCGTTATTCCCCCCACACTGTTAGGCTAGTCTCAGCTGGCCAGGCCTGAGACTGCCCATCCCCCTGGCCTTGGGCCTAGCCAGGAGACGTCTCCCCCAGTTACCAGGCGCTGGTGAGGGAAGAAAGAGCAAGAGGCGGACCCCACGCTGGATTTTATAGCGGTGCAGGGGTGTGGTAGGAGATACCTGGTTTCCTGTGTCCACCCACTGGGCTGGACTTCTGGACACAGGAAGTGTGCCATGCAGCAGTGGGCACCCAGCCCAAACCACCACACGCCACCCCTTATCTCATACCACAACCCCTGCGCCCAACCACATCATCAAATTAGAACTCTCCTGATGACGCGTCCGGCAAGGTCCATATCTTCTTCTGGGCGTCCACCCAAACAGTCTCTCTCAGGCTCAAGCATCAGTCCAGTCCAGTTCTTCTTCCATCCAGTGGAACCTTCCAGCAATGCAGAGCTCACTCTTCTGCAGTGCAGGTTCTCCATGGGTCCGTTGGACATCCTGGCCACCTGGAAAAGCCTCACAACCTCTCAGCCAAGCTTTTGTTCTCACCCACACTAACTCAGCGGCATATCCTCCAGCCCTGGGGCAAGCCAGTCGGAACAATCCGGCTCCACGACTGCTTTTTCCGATCCAACCAGGGTGCCGCACCCGACCGCCTCCGACCGCGGTCCAGGCTACTCTTCTCCAGACTGAACAACCCCAACTCTTTCAGCCTGTTTCCACAGGACAGGTCCTCCAGCTCCCTGGTCATCTTCAGTTCTTCAAATGAGAAGAGGAGGCTCAGGGGAGACCTCATTGCTATCTACCACTACGTGAAGGGAGGTTGTAGCCAGGTGGGGGTTGATCTCTTCTCCCAGGCAACCAGCACCTGAACAAGAGGACACAGTCTCAAGCTGTGCCAGGGGAAGTTTAAGCTGGATGTTAGGAAGAAGTTCTTCCCAGCAAGAGAGATTGGCCATTGGAATGTGCTGCCCAGGGAGGTGGTGGAGTCACCATTGCTGGAAGTGTTTAGAATCAGACTGGCTGAGGATGATTTAGTTGCTTAGATGGTGCTGGGTGATAGGTTGGACTTGATGATCTTGAAGGTCTTTTCCAGCCTGGTGAATTCTGTGATTCTGTGAACAGGAAAGGGAATGGGCAGGTGATACCCATGTAATTTGGCAGGGGAGAGGGAGGCCAAGGAGTTGTTTTGGATCATGTAGTGCATTTCCTTTGGTTAGATGGTGCTGGGGGATAGGTTGGACTCGGTGATCTCAAAGGTCTTTTCCGACCTGATCTATCCCTATCCCTATCCCTATCCCTATCCCTATCCCTATCCCTATCCCTATCCCTATCCCTATCCCTATCCTATCCCTATCCCTATCCCTATCCCTATCCCTATCCCTATCCCTATCCCTATCCCTATCCCTATCCCCTATCCTATCCTATCCTATCCTATCCTATCCTATCCTATCCTATCCTATCCTATCCTATCCTATCCTATCCTATCCTATCCTATTTCATTTCAGTTCTACTCTATTCTACTCTACCCTAATTCTATTCTATTCTATTCTAGTCTAGTCTAGTCTGTTCCTATTCTAGTCTGTTCTGCTCTGCTCTATTTCAATTCAGTTCAGTTCTGTTCTACTCTATTCTACTCTACCCTAATTCTATTCTATTCTAGTCTATTCTATTCTAGTCTAGTCTAGTCTATTCCTATTCTAGTCTATTCTGCTCTGCTCTATTTCAATTCAATTCAGTTCTGTTCTACTCTATTTCTATTCTACTCTATTCTACTCTATTCTATTCTATTCTATTCTATTCTATTCTATTCTATTCTATTCTATTCTATTCTATTCTATTCTATTCTATTCTATTCCTGTGAGCCTGTGTGGAAAACATGGAGCTGGTGGAGGCCTCTTAGGTCACTCAGTCCATCTCCTCCCAGGGGGAGAGCCTGCTGCAGAGCGAGCTGTGCCAGCACTTGCACACATGGCGAAGCCCAGCGTGTGATGTGTCACAACAGCTGTCAAAGACTGGTCATCATACCCAGAGTCTTTAAACATCCTGTTTATCCTTGCAAGGAGGAACACTTGATTGAAAGATAAATACCAAAAAGCAAACCTCCCCCCCCAAAAAAAAACCCCAAACCCCAACCAACCCAAACACAAACCCCGACCCAAACAACAACAACAACCCCCAGCAGCAGAAAGCGCCGCTCGGAGCAGCCTTTGCCCTGGGGCTAGCAGGCCCGAAGACAAAAGGAAAACAAACAAGAGGATGGAGGCAAGCACGTTGCCAGGCAGAGGGCAGATTTTTCAGAGGGATTTAGGAGCTCAGCTTGTTTTGGCATGCTTGGAAGAGAGCAAAGCAGCCGGGTGCCAGGATTCTCGGGGCTGCTCCCCGCGCTCACGGGATGAGCGTGGGGAAAGAGCAGAGAGCTGTGGAGGGGTGAGGGGGAAGGGAGGACGCTGGAGCCACCAGGAAGCTTTGTGCAGGGTCACCCTTGGGGTGTAGCTTGCACATTTTTCCCTTTTTTTGCTGAGAAATTGAACATGCTAAGAAAAAGAGGGGGGAAAAAAGCCCTTTCCAAGTTGGCAGCAAAATTCTGAGAGGATTTATTTTGTTGGGGGTTGGATTCCGCCCCCCCCCCTTCCACCCCCTCCCCTTTCTGTTTGTTGTTCATTTGTTGCTGCAAGGGAGGTCTGTTTACTTTGCTCGAGAGAATGAGGGACCCAAGAGACACTGCTCTGCATGCAAAGCTTTTGTGGAAGGGGCTAGGGGAAGAGGAGGGGAAGAGCTCCCAAGCCTTTTGAAAGAGCAGAGCTGAAAGAGTT
Organism: Picus viridis; assembly: GCA_033816785.1. Classification (NCBI taxonomy): domain Eukaryota; kingdom Metazoa; phylum Chordata; class Aves; order Piciformes; family Picidae; genus Picus; species Picus viridis. The sequence goes on from CM066584.1 coordinate 3,099,533, forward strand.
TGGAGGCTGTTTCTGTAGCTGCTTTGCCCAATGCTTGGTGGGCCTGCTGCAGCTGCTGATGTACACAGACATAGCTGGGCCATGGACTTCAAAGATGGGTCCTGCTGCTAAGGGCTGGGCAGGCAAATGCCTGCAGGGTGAGCGTGAGGGGGCCTGAGAAGCTCTACGACTTGACTGGCTGCTGGGTATGAGCCAGCCTGTGTGTAAGTGGCCAGGAAGGCTACCAGCATCCTGGCCTGAATCAGAACCAGTGTGACCAGCAGGACCAGGAGAGAGGGATCATTCTTCTCCAGCTGGCACTGGTGAGGCCATGCCCTGAGTACTGGGCCTCTCACTACAAGAAGGGCATTGAGGTGCTGGAGCATGTCCAGACAAGGGCAACAAAGCTGGTGAGGAGCAGTTGAGTGAACTAGGGTTGTTCAGCCTGAAGAAAAGGAGGCTGAGGGGAGCCCTTCTGACTCGACAACTCCCTGAAAGAAGGTTTGGGCCAGGTGGGGTTCAGTCTCTTCTCCTGAATAGCAAGTGATGGGACAAGAGGAAATGGCCTTGGGGGGTGTGTGTGTGGAGGGGTTAGGTTGCATATTACAAAAACCTTTGTCCCCAAAAGGGATGTCAAGCCCTGGAACAGGCTGCCAGGGCAGTCCCCATCCCTGGAGGGATGTCCCTGTGGTGCTGAGGGACATGATTTAGTGATGACCTGGCAGTGCTGGGTTAATGGTTGACCTTGATGATCTTAGAGGTCTTCTCCAACCTTAATGATTCTGTGAGTCTCTGTTGAAGCTCTTGAGTAGCTGACTCTCACCACAATGGCCCCAACTCTGCCCACAGGCCCTCTTCTAGCCACTTGTTTTCAAACCGGAGGTGGTCCCACTCTCTCCTACCACCTCCCTGTTAACCTTCTCAATGAACTGGCCCTGAAGGTTGGGGTGAATTCACCCACTGCAGCCCTTCATTCCAGGTAGTTGGTGTTTTCCAGAGCTGTGTGCAGCCTGCTGCTGCTGCTCTTTGTTGGGTTAGATGACTCAGTCAGCTTCTGAATGCTTCCATTTCTCCAGCTGAGCTTAATAGTGGTTGTGACCTGACTGGAGATCCAGCAGAAGGAAGGGGACTGGAGATCTGCATTACTTCTGCTTGCTGGCATCTCAGAGGATGAGGCCAGATCCTCCTCATGTCTTATGATGCTGAAACAGCTGGGAAAGGACAGTGGGAAGAAGACTAAGGATGCAAGGAGGGTCTTTAGGTTAAGAGATGGGCACAGGGTCAACTTCTTCTTCTATCTCCATCAGGAAAGCTGCTCAGCCATCCCAGGACAGCTTGCTGTGCTGTAGAGGATCTCTTAAATCCTGGGACACACCATGTTGTTGTGACCACTCATCTCCAAGAGAAGGAGAGGAACTTCAGGAGCTGGCTCTGGCTGTGCAGGAAGCAATTTGGCCACAGTGGTGTTAGGCCAGTGGTTGGACTCGGTGATCTTAGAGATCTTTTCCAACTCCATGAAAAAGACCCAGCAAAACCCTCCTGTGAAAAGAGGCTGCACATATTCACTCTAGAGGAGGAAAACTCAGCATGATCAGAGATGAGCTACCCAGAAGTACCTCTCCTGCTGATGAATGTGAGTGGAGACTGTCAGTGGGACCCAGAAGACAGAATCTGACAGGGAAGTATTTTCACTCCGCGTTGAGTTGGATTAGTGTTGTGCAATTCTTTGCCACAAAGTCTCAGGGCCAAGAGCTTTGTTGGACACAGACACACTCTGGCTGTGTCTGTGGATAACCAAGATATCAAAGATGTGAAAAGAACAAGAGGTTTTGGGAAGTTGTCAGATCCACATGCGTCAAGGCCCAGGCTGACTGCGGCAGCTGGGGGTGTGGATGGGAAGAGACCGATTTCCTTAGGAAGCAGGATTGCCTGCAAGCTGTCTCCTGCAGGGTTGCTTTTTTCTGACTTCTGGATCAGCCTCTGTCATGTTGCAGAATCCCAGCTGAGGTGGAGCTGAGGGAAGAGAGCAAGCCTGGCAGCTGTCTTGGCCGTGGTACTTCTAGCTGTGTGTCAGAGCACCTTCTGGTACAATGCAGGCTTGGCTTGGAAGGGACCTTGGAGGCTCATCCAGTCCAATCCCCTGCGGTCAGCAAGGGACATCTGCAACCAGAGCAGGTTGCTCAGAGACCCAAACCTAACCTGGAATGGTTCCAGGGATGGGACATCTATCAGCTCTCTGGGCAGCCTGGGCCAGGGTCTCACCACCCTCATTGTCAAACATTTCTTTCTTCTCTCCCTCTTTTAGTTCAAACCCTCCTCCCTTTGTAATACACAGGTTGATGAATACACATGAATAGGATAGAATAGAATAGGGTAGAATAGAATAGAATAGAATAGAATAGAATAGAATAGAATAGAATAGAATAGAATAGAATAGAATAGAATAGAATAGAATAGAGTAGAGTAGAAGTAGAGTAGAATAGGATAGAGTAGAATAGAATAGGAGTAGAGTAGAGTAGAGTAGGATAGAGTAGAATAGGAGTAGGATAGAATAGAATAGAATAGAATAGAATAGAATAGAATAGAATAGAGTAGAATAGAATAGAATTGAATTGAATTGAATTGAATTGAATTGAATTGAATTGAATTGAATTGAATTGAATTGTCACAAGAGGCCCTGCTCCAAAGCCTGTCCCCAGCTTTCTGATCAGCTCCTTTAATCACTGCAAGGCCACCAGGTGGTCTCCCCAGAACCTTCTCTTCTCTAGGCTGAGCAATTCTCTCAGTGTCTCAGCTGTGAATGTCTTGATTTCCCCTCTGACAGAATGGTCAGTTCTGGGAATCAGGAGAGCAAACTTCACTTCCAGGCTGTGTCCAGCTGAACTTGGGTCAATTCCTTAAACTGCTCTTTGTTTAGTGTCATTGAAATTATCTAGGGGTGATCAGTCTGCCCCCACTTGTCTTCGTGTCTCACATTTAGGGCTCCTTAGTGAGAAGTACCCCCTCCCTTCCCTCTAGTGCTGAGTGAGACACAAAATATTGACACACTAAGATTGAAGGATGATTTCATCATTTGCTTTTTGTTTGCTTTGGGGTTTTTTTTTAAACCACCCCTTTAACTATCTGGAGGAAGTATTTTGGGAGCTTTGAACACCTCAGAGCCATTTCTGTTCAACTACAACTCCTTAGCAATGAGAAAGAAACAAAGAAACAAAGAAGCTGTTTATTTTTATTGCATTTTCTTTTCACTGCTTTTAATAGCTATAAACAACCTCTCTGTGGAGCCTGTCTTGAACCTTGTGACCAGCTGGGTGAGGGGCCTTGGTATCAATTTCAAGCCTGTGGAGAGGAGAACATAACAGGTCCCTGACTGCTCCAGCCACTTCCTGCCTTGCCAAGGAATGCTGGAAACAGAGGTCATTATTGCACAAGTAATTAAAGGTTCATCAGCCCTACCTCTCTGATTGCTTAAGGCCATTGTAGTAAGGGACAAATACTCCTGCTTGCCCACTGTTATTTGTTTTCTGCTTGCTCTGTTTTTCTTGGCTTGAGAAGAGGAATTATGAAGACTCTTGAGTAGGATCTGGGAGTGCTGCAGGCTAATGCATTTGGCTGTGGCCCTCAGTGTGTTGTGGAACACTCTAGTACTGAGGAGTGGAGTGTCTTCAGGAGCCCTTCTCTCCCCCCCAAATCCAGACACCAGAGAGATAGAGCTCAAAAAAGCAGGTCCAAGCTGCCCACACCCTGGCGCAGGGCTTGGGGGTGTCTGGTAAGCTGGGCTGGAGTGCCTCCTGCTCTGGCTTTAAGAGACAACAGACTAGTACTGAGGAGTGGAGTGTCCTCAGGACCCCTTCTCTTCCTGCTTCTCCCCCCCCCCCCCCCCCAAATCCAGACACCAGAGAGATGGAGCTCAAAAAAGCAGGTCCAAGCTGCCCACACCCTGGTGCAGGGCTTGGGGGTGTCTGGAAAGCTGGGCTGGAGTGCCTCCTGCTCTGGCTTTAAGAGACAACAGACTAGTACTGAGGAGTGGAGTGTCCTCAGGACCCCTTCTCTTCCTGCTTCTCCCCCCCCCCAAATCCAGACACCAGAGAGATGGAGCTCAAAAAAGCAGGTCCAAGCTGCCCACACCCTGGTGCAGGGCTTGGGGGTGTCTGGAAAGCTGGGCTGGAGTGCCTCCTGCTCTGGCTTTAGGAGACACAGGGGTTTTCCTGCAGCTGAGCTGGGCTCCAAAACCATGAGACTGGTTTCTAATGGGAGGGTTTCCTATGGATTTTCTTGAAGGGCTTCTTTCCTCTTTCTGTGGCTTGAACTCTGAAGTTCACATTTTGGGTATGTTTCCTCTCTATTAGAATATGCAAGAAGTGACTGTCTTTTGAACAGACACTGAGGCCCACATGTGGGCAGAGGCCTCTTAATGAGGGAGGGGAAAAAAAGCAAGTACAAATATTGTGAGTCTGCCAGACTCACAGGAGCAGGGCAGACTGAGCCACCCACCCTTTAACCATCTGTCCCTTGAGATCTGCAGAGTCTTTCATCTCTGGGGAGTACACCCACAGACATGGGAAGTCGTGTTGCTGTCCTCCAGCTTTCCTCTCTGTGGATGTTGATCATCACCACCACCAGAGAGCCCAGGCCCCCTTGCGCTGTCTCTCCTTATGCTTCAGGAGCAGTGGAACAAACACCTGACAAGGAAGGGAGGGTTGGCTTTCAGAGAATCCCCTAGGCTGGAGAAAACCTTACCATCAAATCCAACTGCTGACCCAGCACTGCCAGGTCACCACTAAACCACAGCCCTCAGCACCACATCCACACAGCTTTGAAATGCCTCCAGGGATGGAGACTCCACCACTGCCCTGGGCAGCCTGACCCAGGACTTGATAATCTTTCTGGGGAAGAAATTGTTCCTAATGTCCAACCTAAACCTCCCCTGGCACAACTAGAGGCCGTTTCCTCCTGTCCTGCCGCTTCTTGGGAGAAGAGACCAAACCCTGCCCTGTCTCCAGCCTCCTTTCAGGGAGATGTAGAGAGCCAGAAGGTCTCCCCTCAGCCTCCTTTTCTTCAGGTTGAACAATCCCAGTTCCCTCAGCTGCTCCTCACCAGCCCTGCTCTCCACACCCTTCAGCAGCTTTGTTGCCTTTCTCTGGACCTGCTCTAGCACCTCAGTGTCCTTCTTGGAGTGAGAGGCCCATCTGCCCAGTGACACCATGGGTGAACCTCACAGTATGGCTGGTACAGGGTGAACATCTCCCTCCCCTCCCTGGCAAGGTAAAAGGGGACTGGACTTGGGCCGTGCTTGCTGTCTGCACCCTGACACCCACCTTGTTGCTGAAGATGGCTTGCCCCAGAGGGCCTGGCTGCTGGGGCTTGGCTGGGGCAGCTCAGGAACAGCTTGAAGGAGGCATGTTGAGTAGGCAGATGGAGCAAGTGATGGAGATGATCTGAAGAAGGAGAAGTGTGGAGTGAGAAGGAGAACGGCGAAAGGGCAGCTGTGTGGGTGACCCTGTGGGAGTGGAGAAGGGCAGTGACTGACCTCCAGAGGAGTGAGGAGCCAGCATTAGAGCGGCCTGCAATAAGAAGCCGAGGCAGAGGAGGGCTGGTGGGACGGTGAGGTCTGGCAGAGGCGAGGTTATTCTCCGTGTGTCTGCGGGGGAGGCCGATCGCTCTGTGGTCAGGCTGCAGAGCCTCTCTAAGCCAGGGGCCTCAGGGCCGGCCACAGCCTGCGACGCCCCAGCGGAACTGGGACGCTGAGAGGGGTCCCAGGGCACTGCGTGCTGACACGTGAGCGCAGCCCCGGGCCTGACAGCAGACACTGCCTGCTGGCCTGCTTTGAATTTGTGCTTCCCAGCTGGGATCACTTTTGCCCTCTGCTTTATTTTTTTTTAATAGCGTTTTTCCTAGTCATAATAATCAACATTTCCCTGCCTCCCCCTCCTCTCCTCCCTTCATGTCTCACAGCTGGCTTTCATTGGGTTCAGTCCTGCAGATGCTCCTTCAGACCAAGAAGAAGGGGCAAAGGTTCTCTTCCCTTTCAGAGCCAGCAGACAGCCTCGCTGGAGGGCCGGGGGAGGCCGGCGTGCTCCCAGACCAGCCAGCTCTCCCCTGTGGCCTCAACCAGCCTCTTGTGCATCTGGTGAGGTTTGCCAGCTTGCCAGATAATGTCTCTGCTGAAGGCCTGGGAGAAGCTCACAAGTTGTTGGTGGTGTGCGTGCCCCTTCTCTTGCGCCGTTCAAAGCCACCCCTTCTGCTTGCAGGCTGCGGGCGTGCGGGGCCAGGGCGCTTCTGGGATCTGCAGAGAGCACTCCACAGCTGCCTCACGTCTGTGTCTGTGCCATCAGGCTTGCTGCAGCCACAGCCACGTGTGTCTGACTGTGCAAGGTATGGGGTCCTCTGACACAGGGCATGAGGAACCCACGCAACCCAAAGGAACTGGCAAAAGCACAAGCGGGATGTATTGGTGTGAGAGAAAAAGGATTGAGAGAAAAATGTGGGCAGGCACCTGACAAAAATGATCCAAGGATCTCTCCCATGAGGCCAGGCTGAGAGACTTGGACTCTTTCAGCCTGGAGAAGAGAAGGCTCTGGGGAGACCACCTGGTAGCCTTTCAGCGCTCAGAGGAGCTGATGAGAAAGCTGGGGACAGACTTTGGAGCAGGGCTGTTGTGACAAGACAAGGGGTGAGGGTTTCAACTAAAAGAGGGAGAGAAGGAAGAAATATTTGACATTGAGAGAGGTGAGACCCTGCCCCAGGTTGCCCAGAAAGCCGATAGATGTCCCATCCCTGGAAGCGTTGCAGGCCAGGTTGTCTGGGGCTCTGAGCAACCTGCTCTAGTTGCAGATGTCCCTTGCTGACTGCAGGGGGATTGGACTGCATGAGCTTCCAAGGTCCCTTCCAGGCCAAACCATTCTGTGATTCTGTGATTTTTAGGGCATGAGTCAAGCAGAGATCATGTGGCAGAATGGAGAAGGGTCCCCTCAGAAACAACCTAATCCACAGCTGCCTGATGTGGGGTTTCTAGCAACTTCCTTCAGAGCAGCTTGTGCTGGTCAGCGGCGGAGCCGGGCGGCGGAGCCGGCAGCGGCCGTGCCGCTGTGTTACGGCTGTGCCTGCATTCCAGGCACCATCCAAGTGAATGAGACACACAGCATTGCACAAGAGCAAAGGAAAGTAAATGTTTACAGGCAGGACGCACATTTCAGCTTGTTACATGTTCCTGAGCACTGAAAGAAATGAAACAATAATTAAAACAGGTCCCAAGTCTCAGTGTGGATCTTGGCTCGCAGCGCAGCCCTCTTGGAGCGCTGCCTCTCTCTGATCCCAGCCTGAGCACTACCACTGGGCCTGCTCAGCCAGGTCAAGGTCTTTCCAGTTACACCAAGTACTTCATCTTTCTGAGAACTGCAGGAGCTTTTTGGTGAGGCTTTGTGGCTTCTGATGGGTTTGAGCGCTGGGAGTTTCCCCCCGGGCATGGCAGCAGTCATGCAGGGATCTCCCCAGCAGGCAAGGAGATCAGAGAATCACAGAATTGTTAAGGTTGGAAGGGACCTCAAGGATCATCTAGTTCCAAACCCCTGCCATGGCCAGGGACACCTCACACTACAGCAGGTTGCTCACAGCCACATCCAGCAAAAACCTCCAGGGATGAGGCTTCCACCACCTCCCTGGGCAAACTGTGCCAGGCTCTCACCAGCCTCATGGGGAACAACTTCTTCCTCTCATCCAATCTCAATCTACCCGTTTCTAGGTTTATTTCCATTCCCCCCAGCCCTATCACTCCCTGACACCCTCAAAAGTCCCTCCCCAGCTTCCTTGGAGCCCCCTTCAAATACTGGAAGGCCACAAGAAGGTCTCCTCAGAGCCTTCTCTTTGGACTGAACAGCCCCAACTTGCTCAGTCTGTCCTCATAGGAGAGGAGATGTTTGCCTTGGGTCTCCAAAGTGTGACTGGGGGGAAATTGGAGATGGATTTATTCCCAAGTGGGGAGGGTAGAGAAAGTAGAAAAACAGGACAGAAGTGGACATTGAAATCCTTTCTTCCTTGAATTGTCCCCTTTTAAAGGTCTAGCTTGCCTTGGTGTGCATTCAGGGGAGCAGTCAGGGTGCAGTGAAGGAGATGTAGAGAAGGTCTCTGCTGGAACCCCTGCCAGCTGTGCCAGGAAGCCAGCCTGAGGAGGCACCTCTGCTTTCTGCTCTGACCACAAGGTTTGCCATAGCACACCTGGACGGCTGGGATGTCTCCTTGTGGTGAGCCCAGTGGGTGGAAGGGAGGAGAGGACTGCTGCTCTGGAGAGAAGTGGAGGGATGTGATGGAGGGGGAGTTGTTCTGTGTGAAGGGATGAAGCAGTGGAGCCTTTTTCCTTAAGGAAATGGGGAGAGAGCGGAGAGGTGACTGAAACGCCCTCCCTCGGAGGTGCTCTGTGGGTGATGACACCTCCTTCCAAGCTGTGAAGCATTGTCTGGGCCTTCACACCAAGAGCAGAACTTATGTCACCTGCAGGTTTGTCCTTGGCAAAGGAGAAAGGCCTCTTGAGTAATGCTCAGCCCACTCTGCACATGGCAGAGGCAGACAGAGCTCCCCGCACGCGTCGCGCTGCTCTCGGGCGCAAACTTCACATCCACTCATGAGCCATAGGCCGGGCTGCTGACTCACTGCCATCACTTTCCTTGGTTGTCTCACTTAGAGCAGTGAGCTGGCCAGATATTATTCATTTGGACTTGAAATGATAACTGGGATGGCTACAGGAGGTATAAACGGAACAAAGTGAAATCTGAAAGGCGTAAGGTGAACCCTGAGAGCGCACCTGCAGCACACTGCCCGTACCTCGAGCAGGACAAAGGTCCTCAGCCATTGCTGAGCCTGCAGATAGGTTGGATTTGTTGTTCAGGTTGTAGTATCATAGGATCAGAGGATGTCAGGGCTGGGAAGGGACCTCCAAAGGTCATCAAGTCCAACCCCCCTGCCAGAGCAGGAGCATAGAATCCAGCACAGGTCGCACAGGAACACATCCAGATGGGACTGGAAAGTCTCCAGAGAAGGAGACTTCACAAGCTCTCTGGGCAGCCTGTCCCAGTGCTCTGTGACCCTCAGAGTGAAGTTCCTCCTGGAGGAGGTGGAACCTCCTGTGCTGGAGTTTCTATCCATTGCCCCCTGTCCTATCCCAGGGTGCCAGTGAGCAGAGCCTGTCCCCTGCCTCCTGACCCCCAGCCCTCAGCTATTGATGAACATTGATTAAATCCCCTCTCAGCCTTCTCCTCCTCAGACTAAGCAGCCCCAGGGCTCGCAGCCTCTCCTCACAGGGCACATGCTCCAGGCCCTCAATCATCCTGGTGTTGGCTGCTGGTGTCCAGGGGAAAAATTCACTCTTGGAGGACTTTGGTTTTGTTAAAGCTTGTTGTTCTGATCTGAACAGCACAGATTTTCCTGCCAAGCAAAATGATGCTGCTGGAAAGGTTTCACTGTAGTAGCCACCAGTGTGCTTTGCTGGGTGAAGCACTGGGGGGTTTGTTCTTCCTGCATGGAGGCAAAGCCAACCAGGAGCTGCAGTTGTGCATTATGGAAGGTTTATGGCAAATAAAGTTCTTGTCAAGTCCTCTCCTTCCCCCAGAGCTGCCCCTTTGCCACCCCACCCACCCCATTTCCCCCTCAAACCCAGAGCACCTGGGCTCTGCTGGAGTCTCCTCCCACCCCAGCTGTGGCCACTTGGCCCTCCCCACCCACTCCCCTATTTAATCCCCCCCAGGAGAGGCAGGAGCCCCAAGCTGAGCCCATCTGGGCTGGAGGATCCTCCTCTCATCTCTGGTGAGTGCCCCTGCTGCACACTGGGTGATGGTGGTGGTGACAACAAAGGCCGGGGGGCCTGGTGGCCCCCGGTTGTTAGGGCCATGATTGATGACTACTCCAATCTCCCCCACGGGTGCTGGCTGGGGCTCCTGGCTGGGGCTGAGCTCCTCTGGGTGCTGGTTGAGGGTCTTGCCCTGGCTCTGGGCTGGGTGCAGCAATGGTGGTAGGGGAGCAGGAGCTGTTTAGGTAGGGTGGAGGAGGGAGTAGAGGGAGCAGGAGCTGCTTTGGGAAGATGAAGGGGGTGGTGGAGTGGGACAGAAACCTGTTGGCCCCTCAGTTAGGTAGAAGAGCTTATTGAATGGAGAAAAGAAACACTGAGAGGCCACCTGCACTTAAAATGGCTTTATCCAGCCAGAGGGCAAGCAAACTAAAAGCCAAGGATTTCCCAACCTAAGAGAGCTCACTGTCAGTTTCTGAACTGAACCTTTTCCTGGGGGGGGAGATATCTTTATCTAGATAGAGATACCTCAGTCATTCTAATTAGATTATTAAAGTATCTTCCCTTCATGAGTCAAATAGGAAAATGTGAGGGGAGGAGGGGGGAAAAAGCCTACAAAACACTACAGGAGAAATGCAAAACCCTTTTTGTACCTAGGGACTTGTAGAATGACTGGATTTTGGGTTCTTTTCTTGTGAATTAGTGCCTGTCTCCTAACAAATAAAATGTCAGACAAACCTTGTGGGTGTTACAGAAGGAGTACAGTGAAGGGGTGGCAGCTCCATGGACTCTTGGCAGCTTCATGGCTTCACAGGATGATTTAGATTGGGCCTTAGAGATCATCTAGTCACAGCCAGAGACCTTGAAGATTATAAAGATCCAAACCCCCTGCCATGGGCAGGGGCACCTTCTGCTAGAAGGTTGCTCCAGGCCTCATCCAGCCTGGCCTTGGACACCTCCAGGAAGGGGGCAGCCACAGCCTCCCTGGGCAGCCTGTGCCAGTGCCTCACTCCCCTCACTGTGAAGAACTTCTTCCCAATCTCCAGCCTAAATCTGCCCTGGTGTGACAAAGTCACCTGAATGCCTTGCTGTTAGGTTGGACTTGAATGTCTCAGGGGTCTTTTCCAACCTGGCTTATTCTATTCTAGGGAGAAATGCTGACTTTTCTAGCTGGCAAGTTGCTTCTATGCATTGTTCTGTTGGATCTTTTCTCTGTCCTTGGGGTAAGCCAGGTCTGGGCTGAGAACTGCTGGACTGTTCTGAAAGCAAATGAGAAAGGCTTAAGTTAAGTCAATGGAGGACCAAAACTGGCCCCTGTGCTTGTCAGTCCCTAAGGTAGGAAGCTCCTGCTTACTGCAATGATGATGACCTCTGGGGGTCCCTTCCAGCCTGGACCATTCTATGATTCTGTGACTGAAGAACTGTGTAGTTGTATCCTTCCTGCTCAGAAGCAGCTGAGCACCAGCTCTTCCAAGTCTTTGTGTGGTTACTTCTCCATAATAACAGTGGCTTTTGACAGCATCTTGTTAACCAGGTGGCCAAGAAGGCCAACAGCATCCTGGCTTAGGTCCACAACTGTGTGACAAGCAGGTCTGGGACAGGAATCATTCCCCAGTACTTGGCACTGGTGATGGCACAGCAAGCATACTGGTTTCAGGTTTGGGCCCCTCAATGCAAGGATGCTGAGGTGCTGGTGTGGGTTCAGAGAAGGGCAGCCAAGCTGGGTAAGGGTCTGAAGAGCAGCTGAGGGATCTGGGGTTGTTCAGCCTGGAGTAGAGGAGGCTCTCTGTAACTCCCTGAAAGGAGGTTGGAGCCAGCTGTGTGGGGGGGTGGTCTCTTCTCCCAGGGAGTAAGTGACAGGTTGAGAGGAAATGGCCTCAAGTTGTGCTAGGGGAGGTTTGGGTTGGATATAAGGAAAACTTTTTCACTGGAGGAGTGGAGAGTTACCGAACAGAAAGGGACCTGGGCATGCTAATTGACAGCTGCCTAAACATGAGCCAGCAGTGTGCCCAGGTGGCCAAGAAGGCCAAGGGCATCCTGGCCTGTATCAAGAATAGTGTGGCCAGCAGGAGCAGGGAAGTCATTGTGCCCTGTGCTCAGCACTGGTTAGGCCACACCTTGAGTACTGTGTCCAGTTCTGAGCCCCTCAGTTTAAGAAGGACATTGAGACTCTTGAAGGTGTCCAGAGAAGGGCAATGAGGCTGGGGAGGGGTCTGGAGCACAGCCCTGTGAGGAGAGGCTGAGGGAGCTGGGGTTGCTTAGCCTGGGGAAGAGGAGGCTCAGGGGAGACCTTCTTGCTCTCTCCAACTCCCTGAAGGGAGGTTGTAGCCAGGAGGGGGGTTGGTCTCTTCTCCCAGGCAAGCAGCACCAGAGCAAGAGGACACACTCTCAAGCTGAAACTATCACGCTGCCCCAGGGGAGGCTTAGGCTGGGTGTTAGGAAGGAGTTCTTCCCAGCAAGAGAGATTGGCCATTGGGTTGTGCTGCCCAGGGAGGTGGTGGAGTCCCCATCGCTGGAGGTGTTTAGGAACAGCCTGGATGAGGCGCTCGGTGCCGTGGCTTAGTTGCTCAGATGGTGTTGGGTGATGGTTTGGACCTGATGATCTCGAAGGTCTTTTCCAACCTGGTTAATTTTGCATTCTGTATTCTATTCTATATCTCTCTGCCTATCAAAACCCTTCCTGTCTAGATTGTTCGGTCTCAGTGGGGCAGTGAAGTTGGCCGCTCGCAGGGAGGAAGCTGCAGCTTCGCAGAAGCCTGGCTCGGGTGGGCTGAGCCTGTTTGTTGAACAGAGTGCTCGACACACAAGCTATCGTTCTGGGCGGGGGAGGGGGTTGGGTTCCCTTGTGAAGTCCTTTCAGATGCTTGGACCTCATTTTCAGTGACAATAGGAACATTCCTTGCACAATGCTGATGTAATGAAGTACGTGCTGCTGGAGGTGAAGAGAGTTATTCAGCGACCCCCTCCTTGCCAGCGTTCAGCGACGTGTCTTCAGCGGGGTTTGGGGTTTTCTTTTCCCCCTGTCCCTCCAACTGCCAGCTCAATCACATCGCACCACACAAGCTTGCCACATTAGTCACACTTTTGACACCGGCTCACGCAAGAGGCAGCTCTCGCAGGCAGCGATCGTAACAAGCCTTCAAGAAGCTGCCGCGAGTCGCAAGCTAGCCCCCGAGCCTCGGCGGCGCGGGTGGAGCCTGCCGAGCGGTGACTTAGGAGGTCTGCGGCACAGCTGTGTTGACACGGATTAGAGACAATCAAAACTGTATATAAAGTGCATGCCATCGCTGCAGTTTGAGGCATATTGCTAGCATTTAATGAAGTATGTAACCTTATATGGTTTCTGGAGTCGGGCGCCGGAGCCGCCAGTTGTGCTAAGGCCTCGGCTGAACCTTCCCAGCAGAGCCCGGTGGGGTTTGCAGTGCAGGCGCACGGGGGCGAGAGTGCCAGGAAAGCCTTTGCTGTGAGCCTTGATTCATGTCAATATGCTAAGCCTGTAGGTGCCATTGCCCAGCCTAAGGAGCTTCTTGCAGCTTTCAGCCGTGTCCACATCAGAGTTGGAGCTGCTTTGCTTCAGATAATTTCCAAAGACCCTACTGGAGAATGTTTGGACTCGCTTGTGAAGGATCAGGGGTAGAGACATTTCCTGAAGGCCCTGCCTGGCTTGTTTGCAACACCATCCCCATAAAAATTAAGCCCTCAGACACAAGCTTAGGAAAGGGAAGAAGCAAACAGCTTTCTGATATGTTTCACAACCTTATGCTCTGATCCCAGGAGAAAAATTGGGAAAGAAGTGCTGGGATCTTTCCTACATGTCTGTCTGTCCTCCAGCTTTCCAGTTAGTTCTCTTGTACCAGTCAGGCCTCCTGGGTGAGGTGGACAAGTTGCTTAAGTGTTTAAGCGTGTTGCTTTAACTAGTTGGTTCCTCATCTAAGCAAGCAGAGAGGGGATGTAGGGGCACAGCATGGAGCCAAGCGGCAAATGGGATGTGTTTGGGGAGCAGGAGGGCATCACAAAGGGGATGTGTGGCAGTGGGTTCTAGATGGGTGGGATGGACCGAAGTCTCCTCCTGACTAGTACCTGGCCAACAGAAAAGGGCCTGGGGGTGCTGGTAGACAGCTGTGTGAACGTGATCCAGCAGTGTGCTCAGGTGGCCACGAAAGCCGACAGCATCCTGGCCTGGATCAGTGTATTGTATAGTGACTGCGTGGCCAGCAGGAGCAGGGCAGTGATCCTGCCCCTGCGACTCAACACTTGTGAGGTTGCACCTCAAATACTGGGTTCAGTTTTGGGCCACTCACTAGAACAAGGACACTGAAGGGCTGAAGAATGTCCAGGGAAGTGCAATGAAGCTGATGAAGAGGCCTGGTGGGGAGTGGGTGAGGCAACTGGGGTGGTTTAGTCTGGAGAAGAGAAGGCTGGGGAGAGACCTCATTGCTCCTTACAACTCCCTGAAAGGAGCTTGCAGTGAGGGAGGCTTATTCTCATCTCTCTAGTATCAGGTAATAGGACAAGAGGAAATGGCCTGAAGCTGTGCCAGGGGAGGTTTAGTTTGGATATTAGGGGGGGGGGGGGGGGAAAAGTCTTTAGAGAAACAGTGGCCAGACAGTGGAATAGGTTGGGATTGGTTGCCAAGAGAGGTGGTGGAGTCAGCATCCCTGAAGGTGTTCAAGAAGCATTTGGACTTGGCACTTGGGGACACGGTTTAGTGGCCATGGTGTTCCGTCTGCCTTGTGTTCTCTGTATCATTTCTGTCCTGCTTTCTATGGCTCACTGTTTCTCTGCCTTCCCCCTCCTTTTTTCTTCCCCCTCCCCCTCTTCTGCAGCTATTCTTGCAAGAGAAAGTGCACAGCTGTCAGGTGCTGCTGTAGGACTCCCTGTGCCTACCTCCCCAGCTCATGGCGAGTCTGATTGTTCTCTCCTCTTGCCTTGTCCAACTGAAAACTCTTTCATCAAAGAAGCAGTCTCAGTACTAAAGAGGGATCCTGCCAGCCTTGAAAACGTGCAGTGCCTTGATTTGTGGTTCCCATAAAATCCCTTGTCCTCAGCCAGAGTTAAAGAGTTGAATTATTGCCTGGAGTGGCAGAAGAAACGAGAGCTGGTGGAGCCGTGTCTCCCTCTAAGGCGCGTGTGGTGGAGCTCACCGCTGATGTCAGACCTGGGGCTGTGGCCCTGTGGCCCCAGCTCTCTTATTTTTAGCAGAAATGCTATTTCCTAATCTCAGTGAAAGAATCAAAGAGTTGTTAGGGTTGGAAAGGGACCTCAAGGATCCCTGCCATGGGCAGGGACACCTCATGCTACAGCAGGTTGCTCACAGCCACATCCAGCCTGGATGCAGACACCTCCAGGGATGAGGCTGCCACCACCTCCCTGGGCAAGCTGTGCCAGGCTCTCACCACCCTCATGGGGAACAATTTCTTCCTCCCATCCAATCTGCATCCACCCATTTCTAGGTTTTTTCCGTTTCCTCCCAGTCCTATCCCTCCCTGACACCCTCAGAAGTCCCTCCCCAGCTTTCTTGGAGCCCCCTGCAGATCCTGGAAGACCACCATGAGGTCTCCTCAGAGCCTTCTCTTCTCCAGACTGAACAGCCCCAACTCCCTCAGTCTGTCCTCACAGTAGAGCAGCTCCAGCCCTCTGCTCATCCTGGTGGCCCTTCTCTGGACACCTTCCTGTCAGTGCATTGTGATATAATTGCTGCATTGCTTGGGGGGTGGGGGTGGGGGTGTAGGAGGACCACCTTGGTTGTTCTGCACTCACTTGGTTGCACTCTGAGGGTTGCTCTGCTGCATCACCATGGAGAGCCAGCCTGTTGTGATGCCTGTGGAGGATGATGGCTGCATATTTGTGTACTGATGCTAATGAACCATCAGCAAAGCTGATGCTGACACTGCTGCAGTTGGAAAGGTGTCATAGTATCACAGGGTTGTTTTGGTTGGGAGAGATCTTAAAGGTCGTAGAGTCCAACCATTAACTCAGCACTGCCAGGTCACCACTAAACCATGACCCTCAGCACAGCATCTACACGGCTTTTAAATCCCTCCAGGGATGGGGATTCCACCACTGCCCTGGGCAGCCTGACCCAGGGCTTGACAACCCTTTTGGGGAAGAGATTGTTCCTCATGTCCAACTTAAACCTCCTCTGAGGCAATTTGAGGCCATTTCCTCTTATCCTGTCACTGTGGGAGAAGAGACCAACCCCCACCTGGCTCTGTTCAGGGAGTCAGAGAGCAATAAGCTCTCCCCTCAGCCTTCCTCTCCCCACTTCCCTCAGCTGCTCCTCACCACACCTGCCCTGCTGACCCTTCCCCAACTTGTTTGCCCTTCTCTGGACTCACTCCAGCACCTCAATGTCCTTTCTGTAGTGAGGGGGCCAAAACTGAAGCCAGTATTTGAGGTGTGGCCTCATCAGTCCTGGGTACAGGGGACAATCATTTCCCTGCTCCTGCTGGTCACCCTATTGCTGATCCTGGCTAGGATGCTGTTGGCCTCCTTGGTCACTTGGGCACAGTGCTGGCTCATCTTCAACTACCAGCCATCCCCCTCAGGTCTGCTCCTGCCTGGTCTAGCAACCACCAGAGTTTGCTTAGCATGCCCCAGCTCCTCCCAGAGGTGCTGTCCATGGCACAGTGCAGGCCACACAAGAGTGCTTCTGTAGCCCTCCTGTGCAGCAGCACTGCAGCCTGTGCTCAGGATCCTCGGGGAGCAGTCACCTCTGGAGCAGGTAGATGAGACGGGCAACACCCAGCTCAGCAGAGTGCTGGTGAACTGACTCCTCCTGCCTGTGATCTGCTCTTTGCCTTTTCTGCCCCGTTCAGCAGAACTGGAGAAGCTGATCTGGTCTCCTCTGTGGCCTGTAAAATCAAAATAAGAGCTCTAGTGACGCCTCTCTAATTAAAGTTGAATTGAATATTTTTTTTTTTTTGCTTCCAGCGTGACTTAAACATTTCTAATTGCTGAAAGATTAAACCCTCTCCTCCCCAGCATTCTTGGAGTACCAAATGATAGTTCTGAGAGGTGGTTCTTATTTTTCAGCCTGCTGCTGCTTGTGCAAGGAGGAATTCAAAGGGGACCTCGCTATGCAGTCCCTGCACACCCTTGAATGTTTTGTTTGCCTGAAGCTTCTAAGGAAAATCACAGCAGGGTGAGGGTGGGGAGGGACCTCTGGGGATGATCTGGTTCAACCCCTCTGCCGAAGCAGGGGCACCCACAGCAGGGTGCCCACAATCACAATGGCCAGAGGAGGAGACTTCGCAACCTCTCTGGGCAGCCTGCTCCGGGACTCCACCACCCTCACACCGAAGAGTCTTCTCCTCCTGTTCAGATGGAACCTCCTGGGTTCCACTTCATGCTCACTGGCCCTTGTCCTGTCAGTGGGCACCACTGAAAAGAGTCTGGCCCCATCCTCTTGCCCTCCGCCCTCCAACTCTTGGTGAGCGTTGCTCAGATCCCCTCTGGGGCTGCTCTTCTCCAGGCTCAACAGCCCCAGGACTTTCAGCCTTTGCTCCTCACAGAGCTGCTCCAGGCCCCTCAGTGTCTTTGTGGCCTTCATTGGACTTCCTCCGGCAGTTCCTTGTCCCTCTTGAACTGGACCCAGTACTGCAGATGTGTCCTCACTAAGTCTACAACCCCCTGCTGCCTACAACTCCCTGAAGGGAGGTCGTAGCCAGGTGGGGGTCGCTCTCTTCTCCCAGGCAACCAGCACCAGAACAAGAGGACACGGTCTCAAGCTGTGCCAGGGGAGGTTTGGGCTGGAGGTGAGGAGAAGGATCTTCCCAGAGAGAGTTGTTGGCCATTGGAATGTGCTGCCCAGGGAGGTGTTGGAGTCCCCATCCCTGGAGGTGTTCAAGAGGGGATGGGATGAGGCACTTGGTGCCATGGTTTAGTCATGAGGTGTTGGGTGACAGGTTGGACTTGATGCTCTCTGAGGTCTCTCTCAACCTTATTGATTCTATGATTCTAAGTCACAGCATCCTTTGACCTGCTGGTGAGGTGGACCTGGATGCAGAGGGTTATTAAAATCAGAGTCATAGAATGGTCTGGGTTGGAAGGGACCTCTGAAGGTCATCTAGTCCAAGCCCCCTGCAGTCAGCAAGGACGTCCTCAGGTAGAGCAGCCGTGGCTGAGGAAATGCAGGGTTAACTTGAACCCTGAAGGGTGATTTTCCTCCCATTATTTCTGCTCTTCATTCTCCCTGTGCTGCTCTTGCATCTGCTGTCTGCTTTTCAAAGAAACTTGTAAATTTTTCTAGTGATCTGGGAAAATATCCTCCCTTCTTGTGTGTGTTGTTGTTTTTCTTTCAAGAAGATACTCTGTGGGGTAATCTCCTCTCCTAACAAACAAATTAAGAAAATTCCAGTGAAGGGAAAGCAGGAGGGGGGTGGGGGGGAAGCATACTTGGCTCAGGCCCCTCTTGGCATTATCTGATACAGGGTATTATGTGATCCTTAGATGGTCTGCTGGTGTCTTCCTTGTCCTGAGTACATGCCAGAAACCATGTGTGTGCAAGCTGCTTAAGCTCTCATGACTATAAAGTCAACTTCAAAAGAGCTCCATGGCAAAGGACCTTGGAGGCCTAGTGGGCAGTAAGCTGGGCAAGAGTGCCAAGGGTATCCTTGGGTGCACGAAGAAGTGTGGCCAGCACGTCAGGGGCAGTTCTTCCCCTCTGCACAGCCCTAGTGAAGCCACATCTGCAGTGCTGAGTCTAGCTCTGGGCTCCCCAGGTCAAGAGAGACAGAAGAGAGTCCAGCTGAGGGCTGTGAGGATGCTGGAGGGAATAAACATCTCTGTGAGGAGGAAAGGCTGAGAGACCTGGGGCTGTTGAGCCTGGGGGAGAGCAGCCTGAGAGGGGATCTGTTCAATATTTACCTGAAGGGTGAGTGTCAAGAAGATGGGCTCAGTCTCTTTTTATTGGTGTCCAGTGATAGGACACAGGGCGATGGATATAAACTGGAACCCAGGAGGTTCCACCTGAACAGGAGGAGAAACTTCTTTGCTGCGAAGGTGCCCTGGAGCACACGGCCCAGAGAGGTCCTGTGTGGTCTGGTGTAGGTGAGCCTGCTCTGGCAGGGGATTTGGACTAGATATCTTTTGAGGTCCCTTCCAGCCCCTGAAATTCTGTGATTATCACAGTAGTGCCAAGGTTGGAAGAGACCTCGAAGATCATTGAGTCCAACCTGTAACCACAAACCTCACGACTAGACCATGGCACCAAGTGCCACATCCAGTCCCCTCTTGAACACCTCCAGAGATTCTGTCATGGAGTCTTCTCTGGGGACTTTTAAAACCTATCTGGCCATGTTCTGGTGTGGCCTGCCCCAGGTGATCCTGCTCTGGTAGGGGCGGGGGAGGGGTTTGACTTGCTGATCTTCAGAGGTTCCTTCCAGCCCCCACCATGATTCTGTGATGTGGTCAAGTGGTCAGCAGGCTTGAGCCTGGGCACAGTGCCTGTGGCTGACCAGCTGTGTAACCAACTCTATGTAAACTTCTGCATCAAGAGACATTTCAACTGACGGCTCCACCAGAACATGTGTGAGCAAGTTTGAACCTGCCTGGAAAAACAGTGGAGATAACCAAGTCCTGCAGGAAGCCCTGAAGGTTTTGAACCCGTTTGGGTTTGTGCTGTGGTCGTGCTGGGGCTCCAGAGTGGTTGGCTTGGCTGTGGAGAGAGGGAAGCTAAGCCACCTCCCTGTCTGCTGTGTGTGTGCTGGGGCTGTGAAGTTTAGTGTTCCCCAGGGATGGAGGCTGCCAGAGGTTGCCAAGAGCAGAGCTGCCCAGTTCAGTGAGGACAGAGAGGATCTGGGCAGGGGAGGTGACCGCTGGCGGCACGCTGGGAATGTGAGGGAAGAGCCCTCTGTGGCACAGCTCCATCTGCTTTTACTTAGTCCTCCCTTTCATATTCCACAAGGTTTTGGTTGCTGCCTCTTGTTCTCCTGGCTGGACCTTTAGGCTTTCTGAGCGCTGGAGACCCTCCCTTGGTGTGCTCTCCCTGCAGCCGGGAGCCTGGCCTGCTGCATTCACTGCCCTGCGGATGGGATCCCACAGCTGTGCCTGCCACCAGCATTTCCTCCTTTGCCCAGGGAAGCAGCCGCCTTGCCTTCACGTTGAGGTGTGTCTGGGAAGGGGAGATCACTCCCATACCCTCAGGGCAAAGCAGCTTGGTCATGCTCTGCCTTCTGCATGATTCTGGTCCAGCACAAAGCCCTTCCACTTGTGGTTCAGAGTTTTCTCCCTACTCTCCAATCTGATGAGTCGCTTGTGGAAGCTGTGGGTTCCTCACCTTTCATTATCATCACTTTGGGGTCTTGTTCAGGTCCCCCTGAAACCAGTGGAGTGCTCTGCATCAGTGGAAGCCTTCTCCATGAGTCAGGCATGGGAGCAGCAGTGCCAGAGCCAGCGGAGGGAGAGCCGATGGGTGCTTCTGAAGAGTAAGATTGTCTGCATGCTTTGGTGAAGTGAGGAGAGAGCAATGAGAGGGTGGGAACATTTTTGTAATGAGTGCTAAAGGTCTTCCCCAGACACCAGCTCCCTCATCTGGGATGAGGAGACCATGCAGGAATGAGGAAGTTGTCAGACCCCGCCAGAAGCAGGGCTGCAGTGTGAGGAGCAGCCTGTTTCCAATCACAGGCTCACACGCACTCTGGCCTGGCTGCTCTTCCAACATGCAGAAACTGCTGCCTCCTTCTTTTGGGTGGGCTGTCAGAGGCAAAGGGGGTCAGTAGCTCCTGCTCTTTGTGAGCAGTGCCCCCAACTTCTTGTTTCCACCGTGGTCTCCACCGGACCACCCTCGGTCACGCTTTCCTCCAGCGCCTGCCGCTTCCCTGCTGTGTGTGTCCTAGGTGGAGGGGGGCCTGGTGCCCAGGCAGGTGAAAACTCCAGGAGTCTGAAGCCTCTTGCTGTGTCCTGCCTGCTGACAACTTTCCCTTTTATGATGGACAACCCCAGCTTGCTCACAGCTCTGCTTGTGGGTGAGGCTTGCTTAGACCTTTGATGGTTCCTCTTGCTTTCCTCCAGACGCTTTCCAGCCGGCGCACACCTCTTCCGAAGCTTGCTGTCCAGAGGCTAGCTGGGACAGCCAGGCTACGGCCTTGCCGTGTTGACCAGAGCAGCAGGGTCACTCCACATGGTGTACAGGCTGGAGTCCTGTTTGTACAACCCAGGACAACATATGCCCTTTGTTTGTGGCCGTGGGGCGTAGCTGACTCATGTTCTGTCAGCTGCCGTCCGCCTGGACTCCCTCTCTCATTTTCTAAGGAACTGTGCGCTTCCCCCAGTCCTTATCTCTGCTGAATGGGATCCAACTTCTTTTCAGATGTTTCCCCTACTGCCAAGATCAGAATTCCAGGCTGTCTTCGGGCAGTCCTTCCCAGCTACATAGCAGCTGTGCAATTTACAAGCCCAGGTTGTTGGAGAAAGCTTTGAAGCAAGCTGGACTCACAACAAACACCGCACAACGCTGCTGGGTTAATCCCTCCCTTTTGACAGTGGCCCACTGATAGTTAGCATCCAAGGATCCTATTTCCAGTCTCTTGCTTTATTTGAGACCATTTATTGGATGTCTTAGGAGGATGCTTTGCATCTGAAGCTTTGCAAGTCAGGACACGGAACACCCGTGGCCTCCCTGCTTCTCCATGCAGCCTGTCACAGGGGGAAGTTAGCTTGGTTGGCTGCAATTTAGTTCTGATTAAATCCATATTAGCCTAAGACTTTGTTATCTTCTGTGCTTACAAAGGGTTTGTGGCATTTATTCACTATTTATTTAGGTTTCAGGCTTGTTTTCTGGGAATCAGAGCTAACCTGACTTTTCCTCCTCCTGGAGCCCACAAACGTCCTTAGTTCAGGGCTTGACATTTGCTTTGTCCTCTCTGTTGTACACTTCAGCCATGCTGGGCAAGAGGGACCTAGGTGATTGCTAATTGTTTCAGCCAGCTCTTTAAACCATGTGAGTTAAAGTTCATCAAGATGTGCTCCTCCCCTTTTTAGCTTGAGGATCTACCCCTCTGCCACTGCTTTTAGCCATGTTTCTTGTATCATAGAATTGGCAGGGTTGGAAGGGACCTCAAGGATCAGCCAGTTCCAACCCCCTTGCCATGGGCAGGGACACAGAATCACCAAGGTTGGAAGAGACCTCAAAGATCATCAAGTCCAGCCTGTCACCACAGACCTCATGACTAAACCATGGCACCAAGTGCCACATCTAATCTCCTCTTGAACACCTCCAGGGATGGTGACTCCACCACCTCCCTGGGCAGCACATTCCAATGGCTAACAACTCTCTCTGGGAAGAACTTTCTCCTCCCCTCCAGCCTAAACCTCCCCTGGTGCAGCTTGAGACTCTGTCCTCTTGTGCTGGTTGCCTGGAAGAAGAGACCAACCCCCTCCTGGCTACAACCTCCTTTCAGGGAGTTGCAGAGAGCAAGAAGGTCTCCCTGAGCCTCCTCTTCTGCAGGCTAAACACCCCCAGCTCCCTCAGCCTCTCCTTATGGGCTTGTGCTCGAGGCCTCTCCCCAGCTTTGTTGCCCTTCTCTGGACACATTCAAGTGTCTCAATGTCCTTCTTAAACTGAGGGGCCCAAAACTGGACACAGTACTCATCACACTAGATCAGGTTGCTCAGAGCCACATCCGGCCTGGCCTTCAAAACTCCGAGGGATGAGGCTTCCACCAGCTCCTTGGGCAACCTGTGCCAGTGTCTCACCACCCTCATGGGGAAGCACTTCTTCCTAACATCCAATCTGGTCAGTGATAACTGCTGCTGGAAGCCCACTCATCTTACAGTGCCTCAGAGATGCAGCATGGAGATGGTGCAGTTCAGTTCCTTGGCCCCATGTGGAAGTCAGGCAACCTGAGCAGACTGCAAAGCCTCTCTTGGAGCACAGTGTGTGTAAACAGGGAGCAGCAGCCTCTTCTGCCAGGCTGGAACGCAGTGAGCAAACAAGAGCAACGCAGCTTGAAGGCAGAACCTGTAGTAGCCTTTTAGCTGAAGGCGCTTACATGTGGTAATGACTTGGGAGGCAGTGTAGGGCTCTTACTCCAGCCCAGAGAGGGAAGCTGGGGCCTGAGAGTCCAGACTGGGCGATGGACAAACAGAGATGAGCTCAGCCTCTCTTGGGGTAAAGTGGTTCTGGTTGTTCTGAAGCTTTCCCTGAGGGAAAGGTTAGCTCCAGCTCTGGTCTGCATGGGCAATTCTCTCCCTGCTGCAGTGACCGGAGGGCCTGTCTAGGCTGAGGCTTTCCCTGAGGGAAAGGTTAGCTCCAGCTCTGGTCTGCATGGGCAATTCTCTCCCTGCTGCAGTGACTGGAGGGCCTGTCTAGGCTGGAGGTCTCAGCTGGAGCCCGTAGTTGGAAGGAGTTGTTAACCACTGGGGCAGAAAGATCACCTTCAATCTTGCTGTCTGAATTGATCTGCAGCTCCCCACCTCCTTTGTTATCCAGGTCATGGCAGCTGGAGCCAGATCTCTTATTCAGCAGGGGAGATCTGCAAGGCCAAAAACCTGCTCTGAAGGAGATGAAAAGACATCTACAAGAGCTCCAGCCCAAAAGGTTGTCTGGGGGTTGCACCACACCCACTTTTTGTAGGAGCTGGACTAATACATAGCCTGGCAGGCTGTAAATCTAAGCCCTGCACAGAGACAATCCTGCCATGTGCTCTTTGTAGCTGCAAGGGCTCTTGGCTTCTTTCTCACCTTCTTGCACTTCTTTCTCTTCCGTGCAGTTGGAGATTTATAGCTCTGCTCTTTTCCTCCTCTGCCACATTCCAAACCCATCACTGCCTTTGCTGTGGCCAAGCAGAGAATGGTTCCAGCAGTGAGGTGTGGAGTGGCCTTTCTGGCTGAAGCCTCCTGAACCCTTCTTGTGAGTTTGAGACCCATCCCCAGGCCCAATCTCAGTTTTTTTGGCCCAGCTTCAAAGCCCATGGGGAGGAGCCAGCAATGTAGCTGTTGGAGAGCTCTGGGCCAGATAGGCCAAAGAGAGAGAGAACCATTTAGGGGAAAAAATAAATAGAAAACAACCCAATCCCTTGATTAATTTTGCTCTGGGAATCCCCATAGTCTTAGGTTTCTAGGCCTGGCCTTGTTTCCACTTCATCCTCCCTCTCTGAAGAGCCTTTTTGTCCTTGATTGCAACTATAAATAAATCATTGTAGCCAGAAGTAGTATTTTTTTTTTTTCAAGTCTACAACTCCAGTGTCCAAACCCTTCAGTTTCCAGGAATTCAC
Organism: Picus viridis; assembly: GCA_033816785.1. Lineage (NCBI taxonomy): Eukaryota > Metazoa > Chordata > Aves > Piciformes > Picidae > Picus > Picus viridis. The sequence continues at coordinate 3,123,503 of CM066584.1, forward strand.
TTCATCTTACCCAGAACTTGGGAGAAAGAAGTGAAAACCACACCAGCTCAGCCTGGATAGGGCTGGCTTCAGGCATTTTCATCCATGTATTTCAACCTGACCTGCAAAAAAGGATGAAGGCTGAGGTGTCAGCACCCACCCACCCACCTGGCTGGCTCTCTAGCCCAGCAGCTCCCAAACCTCTCCCAGGCAGCCCTGTGAGTGTGCTCAGGACTCTCTGCCCCTCGGTTTAAGAAGGACATTGAGACACTTGAACATGTCCAGAGAAGGGCAATGAGGCTGTGGAGAGGCCTTGAGCACAGCCCTGTGAGGAGAGGCTGAGGGAGCTGGGGTTGCTTAGCCTGGAGAAGAGAAGGCTCAGGGGAGACATCATTGCTCTCTACAACTCCCTGAAGGGAGGTTGTAGCCAGGAGGGGGTTGGTCTCTTCTCCCAGGCACCCAGCAGCAGAACAAGAGGACACAGTCTCAAGCTGTGCCAGGGAGGTTTAGGCTGGAGGTGAGGAGAAAGTTCTTCCCAGAGAGAGTTGTTAGCCATTGGAATGTGCTGCCCAGGGAGGTGTTGGAGTCCCCATCCCTGGAGGTGTTCAAGAGGGGATTGGATGTGGCACTTGGTGCCGTGGTTTAGTCATGAGGTCTGTGGTGACAGATTGGACTTGATGATCTCTGAGGTCTCTTGGCAAGGAGGTTGGACTCCATGATCTCTGGAGGTCCCTTCCAACCTCTGACTTTCTGTCCTCCTGTCATTCCCTGAGTCGTGAAGTTTGCCTGCTTGTGCAAGACTTCAAGTAGAGGGGGAGCAAGCTGGGAGTGAAAAGTGCCTTGGAAGGATGGTGTCTTTGTTTGAACCTCGTTCCCTCATTGTGCAGGACCGTGTGTGATGGTGGTAGTCATCCTTGTGGATTGCCCTCTTGCTCTTCAGAGATCGTTAAGCACAATGACAGGAAGAGAGATCTTTGTTTCTGAGCAGCACTCAGCTTTTATGTAAGTGTTCCCCATTTTTCTCCCAAATGCTTTACCAACTGCAGCTCTTTTCAACCCTTTGGTTGGCATGCAGGCAGCCCAGCCCTCTTCTGCCTACCCGTTCCCAGTTGTTTTCCCGGGAACCCAGTGGCTGGGTCCTTGAGTCAACTTTCAATCACGTTCTCTCCACACAGCTTCCTAGCTGCTTAGCCTCTCGGGGTGAAAATCCTCCCATCTTGGATAGGGATGGGAAATTCCTAGGGGCCTCTCTGAGGGCTGAATTTCTCCTGTCTAAATGGAGAGAGGCTCTGTATTAATGAAACCCATCTTCTTTCCTCAGCTCTGCTGCTGCTCTCCAAGCTGATCATGGACAAGCAGTCGCTCCTGTGTGGACCTCAGCTGGTCCATGAGTGAAGAGGATTTGGGCCAGCCTGCCAAGGGCCTTCCAGAGCCTGTGCTTTGGGAAGGACAGGGCTTGGTGGCACAGGAAAAGGAAGAAAATGGGGGAGTTTCAGAGCCAGAGGTACACATGGACTGGGCAGGTTGTGGATGAGCACAGTCAGCACCAGCTGAAGGCTAACCCAGAGCACCTCTGCTACAAGGACAGGCTGAGGGAGCTGGGGTTCTTCAGCCTGGAGAAGAGGAGGATCCAGGAAGACCTAATAGCAGCCTTCCAGTACCTGAAGTGCACTACAAGGATGGAGAGAGACTGTTTACAAAGGCCTGCAGCGAAGGACAAGAGGCAATGGCTTTGCACTGGAGAAGAGCAGATTTAGACTGGATGTTAGGAACAAGCTCTGAACCACGAGGGTGGTGAAACACTGCAACAGGTTGCCCAGGAAGGTGGTTGAGGCCCCTGGAGGTATTCAAGGTGAGGCTCAACAGGACTTAGGGCAACCTGATCTCTTTGAGGATGTCCCTGCTGACTGCAGAGGAGGTTGGGCTGGATGACCTCTGGGGGTCCCTTCCAACCCAGGCCAGTCTGTGATCTAGCCCCGCAGCTTGCATGCGTCAAGGACCTGTTGCCTGTGTTTGTTTGCAAAGCACCTTCTTGACCAAGGGCTTCTTAGTGCTGGAAGTGTGGTCCAACAACAGCCTCTGTGGGCTCTCAAAGCTAGCACAGCCCTATGAAAAAGTAATAGTGCAAAGGTATTAAAAACCTTGTAAGGCAAAGAGAGACCAGGCAGAACCGGTTGGAAAGTATTTCCCATGATGAATTATAAATGAAAAGAAACCTGTTCCTGTGCTTTGAAATTTCTGCTGCTGCCTTTTTTTTTTTCCTTGGCCTTTTCCTTCCAACCCTTCCCCCCCCCCCCCCCCCAAAATGCTAAAACCAAAGCAAAAAGAGAAATGAAGTGAAAAACAAATAAATAAGATCTAAAGCACCTTCTCCCTGCAGGAAATGAGCTCTTCCCTCTCCCTTTTCTATGAAAATGGGGAGGTAGAAAATAAACTGTTTTTCTGTTTGAAAATCAAACAAACTATCAAATATGAAAGGCTTGACCAGCTCCAGGGAAGTCTGCTCCTGTGCTTAAGGCACCGAGTTTTGGACCCACAGACCTGGGTTTAATTTCCACCCCTGCTACAAACTTTTTCCTGCGTGACCTTGGGCTAATCCTTTAATCTCGCTTTGCCTCTGTTCCTCATCTGTCAGATGAGGCTATGACTTCCCCACCTCACAGGGGTGTTATGAGAGTAAACACATCCTCGGTGCCCTGTGCCTCACCTTCCAGCCTGGGGCCGGGGGGGGGGGAGGGGCATGGTCCCCGCTTTGGGAGCCGCCGAGTTCCTTCCCTCTGTGGTGGCCATCGGATGGACTTCTGAAGGCAGGGCTGAGCAGCACCCCCAAAGGTCCTAAGTGTCTGTGGGGAATGAGGAAGAAGGGAAGGGAAACACTGAGCACACGTGGACCGTGGGAAGGAGGGATTTGTTGTCTTTCTGTCTTGTCTTGTTATTTTCCCCTCTGCTGCTTCTCTTCCTCCATCCCTCAGCCCAGCCCTCCTGAAGCAGCATCCCTAGCTCTCCAAAGGCACAAGAAGTGGCCCCGGGGAGGGCTGGCTGCTTCCTGAACGGCTCTCCGTTTGCAGCAATTACGGTCTTTCCTTTCTAAGCAAATGTTTCTGCGAGCCTGAGCCCCAGCTACACAATCTGTATGTTTTTTCCCTCTTGTGGGTCAGCTCTGGTTGCTCCGGGCGCCCCTCCCTTCCATAGGGGAAATATAGAGATGCCATTCAGGCCCCCTCTAATCCTGCCTTCGCTGCTGCCCTCGTTAAAACAGTCCTTTATTTATTTTAATTTGATTCTCTCCTCCCCACCACCTTCTCTAAACAACCCCTTCTATTATGCTTGTTAATTGCCTTTAGATTTCCCTTGTGTCGCCCCTCCGCCGGCGTCCCAGCGCTGGCAGCCTGGCGCAGCCTCTCTGGGCTCCCTGGTGACTCAGTGGCCTGCTGGGAGCCAGGCAAAAGATCCGCGGGGATCACCGGGGACGAAAGGGTGGGAGGGAGGGGAGAGAGAGAGAGCAGTGGTGATGAGAGGCGGGGGGAAAGCCAGCGCTCTGCTGAGTGTCTGTGGAGCATCTTCCCTTGGGAGAACAGCTGGAGTTGGGAGCTGGAAAGCCAGGCTGCCCTGCTGGGGGTTTGGGGGGTGGGGGGGAAGCAGAGATGTCTGCATCGTGGCTCTGTGAGCACCAGCCATAATATGGCCTTAGACAGGGATGACTTCATCTGTTTCCATAAGATTGCTTTCTCCCTCTCCCTTTCTTTGGCTGGTAATTGAGAAACACATGAGCTCACCTCCTAGGAGCGGGAAATGAGAACCGCAGGAGGAAACGAGCTGGAAAGTATACATAGGGCCAGAAAAAACCTATAGATTAGGGGGTGGGGGAAGCAGAGATGGTATGGAGAAGCAAAGGGATTCCTCTTGGGTGGGGTCACCACCACGCAGGGCTCCCAGCACCTTCCCCTGTGCTGCAAGCGAGGGCAGGGCTGGGGCAGCCCCCGCTGACGTTTGTGTCGCCACGCTTGAAGGTATCCCCGGGGCTCAAAGGGCCCAGAGCCAGGGTGGAAGGATGGTGTAACGTGGTGGTGGTGGTGGTGGCATCTCCCCTGCAGTTTCTTGCTGAAAACACAACCTGGCTCTTCTTAGGGGTGCTGCTTATCCGGGAATCATAGACTGCTTTAGGTTGGAACAGACCTTTTAAGGTCATCAGTCCACCACTCTGCGGTCAGCAGGGACACCTGCAGCTAGAGCAGGCTGCTCACAGCCCCAAATCAGCCTCACCTGGAAAGGTTCCAGGGATGGGGCATCTACCACCTCTCTGGGTGACCTGGCTCGGTGTTTCTACCTTCAGTGTAAAAAAACTCTTCTTCCTTATGTCTGGTCTAAATCTCTCCTCTTCTAGTTCGAGCCATCCCCCTTGTCCTGTCACAACAGCCCCTGCTGAAGTCTGTCCCCAGCTTTCTTCTAGGCTCCCTCTAACTACTGAAAGGCTGCAAGAAGGTCTTAGGGGACCTTCTGGTGAGGGGTGGTGTGGCCCAGGTGCAAATGGGAGCAAAAGATGAGCCCACACAGGTGGGGAGGCTTTAGAGGGGCTTGGGTGGAGTTAATCTGCTGAGGGAGGTCTCTCCTGGGCCGGTGGCTCTCGGAGGGCGGCTTGCAGAGTGTCGGTGGTAGGAGGACTGCTCGGTTGGGCCATGCTCTCTGCTCTTGGACCCTACTCACAGGCAGGTAAGCAGTGTCCATTGCTAGCCCTCCATTTCCTTGGGGTTTTTTGTGTGTGTTCTGGTTCTATATAAAGCAAATTTGAGGGTGAGGAGCAGGCTAGTGCCTCTGGAGCCCTCAGTCTGGCTTCCACCTGCTCTCTTGGCTTTTGGAATGGAGCTGTGTGGCAGGAGGTGGTTTAATACGGCTTGGTGAGGAGAACCTTGTCCCCACAGTGCCTGAAGGCTCTTCCCTGGGCCTGCTTTTCTCTTTGCCTTGTCTCCTCTACTTGTTTTTGCTCCTTGCCTTAAGGGTGTCTCTCATCTTTGCTGCTGCTTTTGAGGTGCAGCTGGGGAGGAGTGCATCTGTCCCCTCAGCTGGGGTGAGCTTTTCGCCCTGCAGCCTCCTCCTTTAGCTGCTGACCGCCGCCACGATGTCGCCTCTCTGAGGAAGGGCCCCCCCAGGTTTGTTAGCTGTCACCCCAAGGGAAATTCCTGCCACCCACCCACAGCAAGTAGAAAAAGAGGGATGTAAAAGGAGCAGAAAGCTGGGCTGGTGGGAGCCCTGTACACAGCCAGGTACAGCTGAGGGAGGGAGCTGCTGGAGCAGCTGCGGGATCCACGGAGCCTTTGCAGCATGTCCTGCTGATCCACAGGCCTCCGCAGCTCGGCCACGCCAAGTAGCTCTCCGCTCTTGATCTGCAGCACCTTGTCTTTGAAGCCCAGGTGAAGATGGAGGAGGGAGGTCATTCTGCCCTGTGCTCAGCACTGGTTAGGCCACACCTTGAGTCCTGTGTCCAGCTCTGGGCCCCTCAGTATAGGAAAGATGTTGAGTTGCTGGAAGGTGTCCAGAGAAGGGCAACAAAGCTGGGGAGGGGTCTGGAGCACAGCCCTGTGAGGAGAGGCTGAGGGAGCTGGGGTTGCTTAGCCTGGAGAAGAGGAGGCTCAGGGGAGACCTTCTTGCTCTCTACTACTACCTGAAGGGCTACCTGCAGCCAATTGGTCTCTTCTCCCAGGCACCCAGCACCAGAACAAGAGGACACAGTCTCAAGCTGTGCCAGGGGAAGTTTAGGCTGGAGGTGAGGAAGAAGTTCTTCCCAGAGAGAGTTGTTGGCCATTGGAATGTGCTGCCCAGGGGGGTGGTGGAGTCACCATCACTGGAGGTGTTTAGGAGGAGACTTGATGGGGTGCTTGGTGCCATGGTTTAGTTGATGAGATGGTGCTGGGTGATAGGTTGGACTTGATGATCTTTGAGGTCTCTTCCAACCTGGTTTATTCTATTCTATTAAAGATGGAAAGCAAAGTAGCTCTCCACTCTTGAGCTGCAGGACCTTGTCTTTGAAGCCCAGGTGAAGATGGGTCAGAGATTAGGTCCTTAGCAGTGTGTGTCCATCTCTTTTGACCCCTTCCACCTCGATGCAGCAATTCAGGAGGGCTTTTTACTCTCTCATTTAATTTTTTGAGGAGCATTTTAAAGCTGAAGGGAAGCCTGTGCAATGTGTTAGGGCTTAGGAGGTCTCTGCTGGCACAAGTGGGTGCCCCATATACGTTACCAGCTATTTATGTTTCCACTGGATTCTTTCCCCCCACACTTCTCTTCACCTTTCATTTTTTTCCCCCTCTTTTTCTTCTTTTCAGAGTTTTTCCTAAGTGAAACACTGATGCAGTAATGTTCAAACCCACAATGTTTGAATGGCCTCTAAATTAGGCAAAAACAAGCTTGCCCAACCCTAGTTGAACAGACTGGACTCATTTTCCGCTTCATACACCCTCTGTTCATTTTGCCCTAATAAATACATTTCTGTCCTCAACTAGGAGCTCTGGGGGGACCTTGGAAAGTCTGATGTTAGCAGAAGCGAGGCAGGTGAGCAGGGCAGAAGAGGAGAGACTGGATTGGTATCCATGATGCATCTAGAGGGCAAAGGCCATATGATGCATCTAGAGGGCAAAGGCCATAGATCCAAGCTGTGTGCTGCATTTGGGGAAGCCCACGTTGGAGATTCAGGAAGAACAGAGTTCCTTAGGTGTCACTCTTGGTTTTTAAGAGCTTGTCCTTCACTGGAGAAACTCAGAAGGTACTGAAACTGCAGCTAATGAGCAACAGAGCTGTCTGCTGGTGTTTCTGAGAGTTCATCTTCAGTCACTGGAGCAGGGTCCCCAGGGAGGTGGGGTTGAATCCCCATCCCTGAAGGTGTTGAGAAGAGGCAGAGATGTGGTGCTGAGGGCCATGGTTTAGCACCAGCCTTGGTGGAGTTAGAGCATCTTTGGGCTTGATCTTAAAGGTCTAATCAACCAAAATGATTCTGTGATCAACAGGTCCTTTAACTCTTGCTGAGCATTGCTCAGATCCCCTCTGGGGCTGCTCTTCTCCAGGCTCAACAGCCCCAGGGCTCTCAGCCTTTCCTCCTCACAGAGCTGCTCCAGGCAGCATCATTGTAGTCTCTGTTGCACTCTGTCCAGCAGTTCCCTGTCCCTCTGCTGAAGCAAAGGGCTCTGTCTCCCTTGACTTGGGAAGCCAGCACAGGTCAGTTTTTGGTGTACAGCTTTTTACCTGCTGGCAGCTCGTTTGCCAGGCTCTTTCTGGAGACAGTAGGTTGAGGTGTCCTCAATGCCACTCCAGGAAAGCACTTTCTCTGGTGCCCTCCTGAGGAAGCAAACACAGCTTTAGAGTGGGTCAGAGGTCTGTGGTGCTGTCCCTGCTTGGTGTCACCGGGTCTGGACCGAGGGTGAACCCGTTTGCCTGGCTCTGGGCTGCCGGCGGACACCCAGCTGCTCCGTGAAGCTCACCAGATGATAGCACGGCCCCAGGTAAATATTTGTTTCTGCCCTCATGGCTGGTGCACCCTGCCTTTCTCCCCTCAGGCCCTGGGCTATGAATCAGAACCTGTTTGCCTGGCATTTGAAGTCTTTGCTTTTCTAACCGATGCCTCAATGCCTTTGCTTTCTGCCCTGCTTTCCTCCTCCTTCCCAACCCAGCACGTCTCCTCCTCTTTTGTGTGTGTGTGTGTGTGTGTGTGTGTGTGTCAGGCCCTCTGCCTGGAAAAAGCAGGCTGTGCCTTCTCCCTTACACACCTGCCCTCATCTGCTTTGGCCACTCTGCTCTTTTAATTGCTTTTTCATTGGCCCACTGCAGGCCTGTTGATCAACTTTGCGAGCTGAGGTCAAGGAATTTCCATGTCGTACTTGGAGGAGGGAGGGTTTCCCCTTCGCAGCCTCTCGCCTGCCTCCACCACCAGCCCCTGCCTCGTGAAGAGAGAGCCTGGCTGCTGCTGCAAATAGGCCTGTGTGCAATAATATTGTCTTTTTGAGGTCAGGGGGAAAAAAATATCTCCCTTTTATACAGTCATGCATACACTCTTAAAGAGAATCCCACAAAGCTTGGTCTGTTCCCCCCCTTCCCCTCTCCTCCCTCCCTCCCTCCCTTTTTCCTAAAACAGTGGAGGATTCAGGCCGGGAGGCTGACGGCAGCGAGCATACAGCATGTACTGTGCCTCCTGAAGGGCTGGCTGCGCATCAAAGCCCTGCTCAGCGCTGCACTCTGTGCCTTTATGATGGTGTGGGGGGGCTGGGGGAGAGGGGGGGGAGGATTCCCCACTGGTGGACCTGGGGGCAGGGAAGAAGGGCAGGTGTGAGGAAGAGGAGCAACCTGGGCAAAACCAGAATCCCAGGGTGGTGGAGGCTGGAAGGAGACCTCTGAGGATGCTCTGGAGCAACCCTTCTGCTAAAGCAGGGGCACCCACAGCAGGGTGCCCACAATCACATTGGCCAGGTGGGTTTGGAATCTCTCCAGACAAGGAGACTCCACAACCTCTCTGGGCAGCCTGCTCCAGGGCTCCAGCACCCTCACACCAAAGAGTCTTCTCCTCCTGTTCAGGTGGAACCTCCTGGGTTCCAGTTTGTTCCCACTGCTCCTTGTCCTGTTGCTGGGCATCACTGAAAAGAGTGTGGCTCCAGCCTCTTGCCCTCCAACCTTTAGCTCTTGGTGAGCACTGATGAGAACCCCTCAGGGGCTGCTCTTCTCCAGACTAAACACCCCCAGGGCCCTCAGCCTTTCCTCCTCTTAGAGATGCTTCAGGTCCCCTCAGCATCTTTACACCTTCCACTGGTCACTCTGTAGTAATTCTCTGTCTCTCTTGAACTGGGGAGCCCAGAACTGGACACAGTACTGCAGCTGTGGCCTGACTAGGGCAGAGTAGAGTGGGAGGAGAACCTCCCTTGGCCCCCTCTTAATGCACCCCAAGAGACCTTCTTGGCCATGAGGGTACCTTGGCTCATGGTGTACTTATCCACCAGAACTTCCACATCCTTCTGCATGGAACTGCTTTCCAGTAGGTCAACCCTCACCTGTAGAGGTGCAGGAGGTATTCCTCCCCAGGGGCAGGACCCTACACTTGCCCTGATTGAACTTCATGAGGTTCACCTGTGCCTGATGAGTGATGCAGGACACCTGTCACTGTCCTGGGCCATCTGCGTCCTGGGCTGCAGCAGGCAGCTTGAAGCTGGAGGTTGTGTGAGTAGCTGCAGAGTTGTCTGGGGGCTCTTGCAATGCTTTTGTTGGTTCTTCTGGCTGTGATGCTCTGTGCTTCCTTGGAGAAAGGGAGGTGAACGTGTTGGGGGTAGGGGGGAGCAAAGTCCTGCTGTCCCAGGACCACAGGGCAAGTTCTTACCCATCTGCTGTTTGCAAGGGGAAAGATTGACAAGAGCCACACCTTTGGGGCTGGATGATGTCATTCAAAGGCCAGGCGGGCTGCTCGGTGTGCAGGTGCTTGTAAATCCACTCCCACACATCTGTGTGGTGCCTTGCCTGCTGTCCTGCTTCCCCTTCAGGCCCGCGGTGCTGCGCCTGGGTGGGCATCCGCGCCGCCGTGCACGGGGGGCCCCGAATCCCACGGCCAGGCCTGCGTGGGCCCTGCTGGGGACAGCCCCTGGGCACCCTGATGGACAGGCAGCTCTGTGCCGTGGGAGAGGTGCGGGCAGGGGGGTTGGAGCTGGGTGGCGTCAGGCTGTAATGCTTGCCATGTGTTTGCAGCGTCGCCTCCGCCGCTCTTGTTGCTGCAGCTGGGGAGGACCTGGGGAAATCCCTGAGCGTGAAGGGGAAAACTGTTCTGTTTTGGTGGCCTTGCCAGGGCTGCTGCTGTCCTTGCTCGTTCTTGGAAAGGAAATTGGAGCCATGGGGGGCTTGGGCTGACCCATGGAGCAAACACAGAGCCCTAACAGCTAGCATTGTGCAGCGAGACATGAGAGCTTCGCCCTAAGGGAGGCGTCTCTGGAGCTCCAGGCACCTGATGTTGCTGCCTGGTGGAGGGAAACCCCATCTGGACCTACCAAATGAACTGTTGGATGGTGGAGCTGGAGGATCAGTGGGTAACCCTGCCCACCCCCTCCCCCAGAATAAAAGTGTTGGGTTTTTTTGCCACAAGCTGCTCAAAAGATGTGCTCCTGCTGCTGGCCAAGCCTGCTGCTGCTGGCCAAGCCTTCTTTTCCTGGCCCAGGGCTGAAGCCAGTGTCTCTCTGTCAGCCTAAATCAAGCCATAGGCTAAAAATACCCAAGGCTGCCCGAAATTTCCCCATCTGCAGGATATTCAGGTGCTGCCTGTTTATTTTGGAGGTCTGACTGGTGAACTGGGATGTGGTGCCAGGGGGTGGATGGGGCTGCTGGTGGCGTTTGGAGCGTGGCAGGGCAGCCTGGAGTGGGGCAGCCCCGTCACGGCTTGGCTGCTGCGCCCACAGCCCAGCCAGCTGCGGTTGTAAACATCCACCTGTGGCCAGCTATTGCTGCCTCTCCTTTTATCCAGAGGGCTGAGGCACGTGCTCTGACACAGCCTAGCTGCATCTTCGTTTCCCCTCTCTGACAGGGAGCACAAAGGAGGAAATCCCACAAAACTCCTCCTTTATCTTTCCAGTTTGACGTCAGGTTTCCATCTCCCGGTGTCCTCTTCCAGGTGCCCGTTCCTCCCTCAGCCTTGCCAGTCTTGGGTTCCTCCCTGGCTCAGTTGGTTCGTTGCCTTGGGTTACTCTGTCTCTTGAACCCCAGGAGTCCAGTGCCTGCCCAGGCACGTACAGATCATTTATATTGGATTTCTTCTTGTCTGGTGCAAGATGGCAGATCCCTCTCTGGATGTTGGCTTAACTTGTGGCAGCAAGTTCCAACTGGGCAGCCTGCAGAATATTGTTGAGCTCTTTTTTTCCTGTGCCTAATAGTTTTGGAGTGGTTTTGGGTGGCCACTGCTGCTTCAGCATGAGAAAGGGGAAATGGGAATACCTTCCCTGCCTTGCTCCTCGTTTTATACACCTCTAGCACGAGCTCTGTTGAGCTGCTTGGACTTCAATCTCTCCTCCTGAAGACCTTGGAAACCTTTCTTTTGGCATCCTTATCTGGCCTCTGTTCCTGCTCTCCCCGCTCTGAAACAGGGCAGGCAAACTTCAGCACGCTCCTCAAAGCCTTGAACATGGCACTGGTTTTATCTGGTGGCATTTGGAATGGCTTTGATATTGGTCTTTATCCTATTTCTCCCCCCTTTCTGTTTTTTTGTGCCCTTTCCCCCCCCTTTCCTTTTTTGTTTGCCCCTTTTTCCCCCTTTTCCTTTTTTGTTTGCTCCTTTCCCCCCCTTTCCTTTTTTGTTTGCCCCTTTTTCCCCCTTTTCCTTTTTTGTTTGCCCCTTTCCCCCCCCTTTCCTTTTTTGTTTGCCCCTTTTTCCCCCTTTTCCTTTTTTGTTTGCCCCTTTCTCCCCCCTTTCCTTTTTTGTTTGCCCCTTTCTCCCCCCTTTCCTTTTTTGTTTGCCCCTTTCTTCCCCCTTTCCTGTTTTCCCCCTGCCCTCTCTGTCCCTGGTGCAGCGTGTGCAGGGAGCAGATGTTTTCGCTGAGCTGTCCGCAGTGACGCCTCGATCTTTTTCCTGAGTGGTTACAGTTAATTTAAAACCCATCAGTGTATTACCTCAGCAATCCCTTGATGTCACTGGTTAGAAGATCCCAGCTGGCTGCTGCTCTTCATTCTCCTGCCTGTCTGTTTCCCATTACTTTTCATTGCTCTTGCGTTGCCTCGCGGGCTGCGCCAGCCTTTAAAGCCAGGTGGGCACAGGCGCAGGCACTTGCAAGTGGCTGAGGCAGCCTCTCGCGTTCTTCACTCCATGCACACAGAAGCGATGCTTGGGCTTCTCCTGTAGCAGATGCTACTGAGGAACACCAGTATGAGAAAACAAACACATGTGGAAGATGGAGCTGGGGCTCCTTAGCTTGGAGAAGAGGAGACTGAGAGGTGACCTCATTGCTGTTGATAAAGCTGTGCAGGGTGAGTGCCCAGAGGCTGGAGCCAGGCTCTGCTGGGGGATGCCCAATGCCAGCACAAGGGGCAGTGGGGGAAGCTGAGCCAGAGGAAGTTCCATGGAAACAGGAGGAAGAATTATTTCACTGTGAGGGTGACAGAGCCCTGGAACAGGCTGCCCAGGGGGGTTGTGGGGTCTTCCTCTCTGGAGATATTCAAAACCCACCTGGCTGAGCTCCTGTGTGACCTGCTCTAGACCCTGCTCTGGCAGAGGGGTTGGACTGGATGATCTTTTGAGGTCCCTTCCAGCCCCTATCAGTCTGTGATTCTGTGATGTTTGCACATGCCATCTTTCAAAACTCACCTTGCTTGCTGCAGAGAAATGGGGGGTCCATGTGTGAGTCCTGCTTTGGGCTCCCCAGTTCAAGAGAGACAAGGAACTAATGGAGAGAGTCCAGGTAGAAGGCTACAAAGATGCTAAGGGACCTGGAGAAGCTCTGTGAGGAGCAAAGGCTGAGAGTCCTGGGGCTGTTGAGCCTGGAGATGAGCAGCCTCAGAGGGGATCTGAGCAATGCTCAGCAAGAGCTAAAGGAGCTGTGGGAGACAAGAACATGGGGGCAGACTCTTGTCAGTGGTGCCCAGAGACAGACACAAAGTGGAACACAGGAATTTCCAACATAAGGAAATACTGCTGTGAGGGCTCTGGAGCCCTGGAGCAGGCTGCCCAGAGAAGTTACGGTGTCTCCTCTGGAGAGATTCCAGACCTGCCTGGACTGTGTGATCCTGTGCAACCTCCTCTGGCTGCCCCTCCTTTAGCAGGGTTTTTCTTGACTAGCTGACCTCCAGAGCTCCCTTCCAGCCCCCACCATGCTGGGATTCTGTGATGCAAGAGCAGTTTGTGCAGCGTGGAGCATGCCAACAGCCGACCTGCTCAGGGCTGCCTGGAGCATTTGGCACTGGGCTCTCGTGTGTGAAGTTGAAAGACTCAATCACTGAATGGTTTGGGTTGGAAGGAATCTTTACAGGTCACCTAACCCAGGGAGCAGGGCCAGCTTCACTAAAGCAGGTAGGGATGGAGGGGCAATCCTGGATGCAAGGGGCAGGTTGAAAACCATTGGCAGAGGCCTAGGCAACATAAATGCTGCCCTCTGAGCTCTCCACCTCTGGGTGGTTTGGTTGTTTATCTGCTGCATGGTTTTGAAGGCCTTTCAAATCCTGCAGGCTGCTTTCTGATGTGTGAAAGAACCCAAATAAGAGCCAGCCCTGGGCTGCCCCAGGGGGTGCTGTGCTTGGCAGTGGTCTCTGCTGGACTCGGGTAGCCTGGGACAGGGCACGCAGGGACATTGCACTGGCTTTGCATTCGGAAGCTCCATCCTCCATCCTCCATCCTGGAAGGCAGTGGAAATTTCACTCTTGACTCCCAGCAGAGCAGTTGTAAACCAGTGTTAATGAGAGATACTGGGAGACTGCAGGAAGGAGCCAAGTGCTGTAACTCTGCTTAATGACTGGAAACTTGGTGAAGTCCCCTCTTGCTTTGAACAGCTTTGCAAACAACCTTTGGCAACAGCCATTTTATCTCCTGTTTTGGAAGCCATGTGCTGCTGAGGATGGAGTTGCAGGAAGAGGAGATGGCTTAAAGAGGAAAGCAGAAAGGCAGCTGCAGTATGGCCAATTTCCTACCGTGAGGGAGATGAAACCAGCCTAGTTTTGCTGAACTATGACTCAGTTCAGTCCAAAGATTCCAACACCATGCAGTAAATGTTAGAAGCTCCTTTGAGGGAGGGGAGAAAACAACCCCTCTGATTCAAAGGCACGGGGAGGAAGTGCCCAGCAAGAGAGAGAGGTGGAATTGCCAGGAATGATGGATGAGGCAAGCCCAGTAGGGTGCTGCTGAGCAGGACCTGAGAGCAGAAGAGATGAATGGGCCTCGGTGAGCAGGCTCTGCTGCAGCCTGTGTGATGTGGGGGAGAACAAAAGGCAGCCACACTCAGCTCGGTGTTGTGGGGAGGGGATGATGACACGCTGCTGCCTCGCTCCACAGAGCCCCTGGCTGCCTGATGGATGCTGCTCTCCAAGGGCAAAGCTGCAGCTGATGCTTGGGTTCCTGAAAGCAAAACTCAGCTGGTGAGGGTGTTTTGCCTTCCCTGCAGAGGACAGGCAGCTTGGCTGGCTGCACCAATGCTTGTGAGCAGTGGGCTATAACCATGGAGCTTGGTGGAGAATTGCTCCTGTTAAAAGTAGAGCAAGAGCAGCACATCGGAGAGGAGAGCTTGTGGAAGTGAGGGGCTGGCTGGTCGGAGAGGAGAGCCTGTGGAAGTGAGGGGCTGGCTGGTCGGAGAGGAGAGCCTGTGGAAGTGAGGGGCTGGCTGGTCGGAGAGGAGAGCCTGTGGAAGTGAGGGGCTGGCTGGTCGGAGAGGAGAGCCTGTGGAAGTGAGGGGCTGGCTGGTCGGAGAGGAGAGCCTGTGGAAGTGAGGGGCTGGCTGGTCGGAGAGGAGAGCCTGTGGAAGTGAGGGGCTGGCTGGTCAGAGAGGAGAGCCTGTGGAAGTGAGGGGAGCTGGCTGGTCGGAGAGGAGAGCCTGTGGAAGTGAGGGGCTGGCTGGTTCCGAGAGGAGAGCCTGTGGAAGTGAGGGGCTGGCTGGTCGGAGAGGAGAGCCTGTGGAAGTGAGGGGCTGGCTGGTCGGAGAGGAGAGCCTGTGGAAGTGAGGGGCTGGCTGGTGGCGGAGAGGAGAGCCTGTGGAAGTGAGGGGCTGGCTGGTCCTGGAGAGAGGGAGCCTGTGGAAGTGAGGGGCTGGCTGGTCGGAGAGGAGAGCCTGTGGAAGTGAGGGGCTGGCTGGTCGGAGAGGAGAGCCTGTGGAAGTGAGGGGCTGGCTGGTCGGAGAGGAGAGCCTGTGGAAGTGAGGGGCTGGCTGGTCGGAGAGGAGAGCCTGTGGAAGTGAGGGGCTGGCTGGTCGGAGAGGAGAGCCTGTGGAAGTGAGGGGCTGGCTGGTCGGAGAGGAGAGCCTGTGGAAGTGAGGGGCTGGCTGGGTCGGAGAGGAGAGCCTGTGGAAGTGAGGGGCTGGCTGGTCGGAGAGGAGTGAGCTGGCTGTGGAAGTGAGGGGAAGTGAGGGGCTGGCTGGTCGGAGAGGAGAGCCTGTGGAAGTGAGGGGCTGGCTGGTCGGAGAGGAGAGCCTGTGGAAGTGAGGGGCTGGCTGGTCGGAGAGGAGAGCCTGTGGAAGTGAGGGGCTGGCTGGTCGGAGAGGAGAGCCTGTGGAAGTGAGGGGCTGGCTGGTCGGAGAGGAGAGCCTGTGGAAGTGAGGGGCTGGCTGGTCGGAGAGGAGAGCCTGTGGAAGTGAGGGGCTGGCTGGTCGGAGAGGAGAGCCTGTGGAAGTGTGGAAGTGAGGGGGGGCTGGCTGGTCGGAGAGGAGAGCCTGGCTGGAGAGTGAGGGGCTGGCTGGGCCCATGACAACCTCATGAGGTTCAACAAGACCAAGGGCAAGGTTCTGCATCTGGGTCAGGGCAATCCCAGGTACTGATATAGGCTGGGCAGGGACTGGCCTGAGAGCAGCCCTGCAGAAAAGGACCTGGGGGGCTGGTGGAGGAGAAGCTCAGCAGGAGCCAGCAGTGAGCACTTGCAGCCCAGAGAGCCAAGCAGAGCCTGGGCTGCAGCAAGAGAAGCAGAGCTATCAGGGCCAGGGAGGGGATTCTCCCCCTCTGCTCTGGTGTACTGCGGAGCTCTATGTCCAGTTCTGGAGCCTCTATTGCAGGAAGGATCTGGAGGTGCTGGAAGGTGTCCAGAGAAGGGCCATGAGGATGAGCAGAGGGCTGGAGCTGCTCTGCTGTGAGGACAGACTGAGAGAGTTGGGGCTTTTCAGTCTGGAGAAGAGAAGGCTCCCAGGAGACCTCATTGTGGCCTTCCAGTCTCTGAAGGGGGCTCCAAGAAAGCTGGGGAGGGACTTTTGAGGCTGTCAGGGAGGGATAGGACTGGGGGGATGGAGCAAAACTAGAAATGGGGAGATTGAGATTGGATGTGAGGAAGAAGTTGTTGCCCATGAGGGTGGTGAGAGCCTGGCACAGGCTGCCCAGGGAGGTGGTGGAAGCCTCCTGCCTGGAGGTGTTTGCAGCCAGGCTGGAGGTGGCCGTGAGCAACCTGCTGTAGTGTGAGGTGTCCCTGCCCATGGCAGGGGGGTTGGGACTGGCTGAGCCTTGAGGTCCCTTCCAACCCTGACGATTCTATGACTGCTCTGACAGGGCAGCCTGTGGAAGTGAAGAGCTGGCTGGGTGTCTCCACACAACCCCAAAGAGCTGCCCTGTCAGAGCTGTGCCTTGAGCTGAGGTTTTGGATGTGATGGGGCTGAGCAGTCTGGGAACAGAATGTGGTTTTTTGCAACCTCTTCAGTCCTTGATGTGCTCCAGCACGTGTCTGGTGGTCATGGCAAGTTGTGCTGATTCATGACTGCAACCCAGAGGAGTGGGAAGTGCTTTCCTAGTGCAGTAACTGCTGGGAAAAGCTGACCAGCGGGCCTGTGGTGGATGCAGAAGCCAGTGCCTGAGCCAGGTCTCAGATGTCATAAAGCTGGAAATGGAAGTGAGGGAATGCTTTCTGCTACAAAGGCTACCAGGTTCCAAGGAGGGGGGTAAAGGAGCTGAGGTGTTCTGGAGTGTTACTGGTGAGGCAGGAATGTCCCTGAAGAGACAGAGGTTGGAAGACCTTTGCCTTCTGCAGTGAAGAAACAAGAGTGACTGTGTCTGGCAGGTAGAAGAGAATCAAAGAATCACAGCACTGATCCACTTGGAAGAGCCCTCTAAGATCAGAGAGTCCAACTTAACACCATGGCCATGAAACCACATCCACAAGTGCCATATCTACACTCTGTTTTTCAGTGCCTCCAGGGAGGGTGGCTCCACCACCTCCCCAGGCAACCTCCTCCAAAGCCTCCAGGGAGGGTGGCTCCACCACCTCCCCACAACCTCCCCAGGCAACCTCCTCCAAAGCCTCCAGGGAGGGTGGCTCCACCACCTCCCCAGGCAACCTCCTCCAAAGCCTGGCAGCACACAGGCAGATGGAAGAGCTCAGGGATGATCAGAAGAAGCTGCTCTTTACAATCTCCTTCCCCAGCTTTTCACTGCCCCAGGAAAACTGGGCCGAGGCTGCAGTGACCTGAGCCAGCCAGGCTGTCCAAGAGGGATGGGGAGGAACAGATAGGCGACGAGGCCAACTGTGTACGGGAAGATGAAAGGCAGTGCAGAAACTTGCAGGCAGGGCTGGCTTGCAGCTGCACTGGAGGGAACGAACTGGCTGCCCCCTGCAAAAGGGACCCAGAGCAGACCAAGCAAACCTGCAGAGGAGATGTCACACCAGCCCTGGCAATGATGAGGCTGAAGTAAGCGGACTCAAAAAGCAGCTGAGGCTCTCAGGCAGGCCTGGAGTGTGCAATGGGAAGCCCTCTGCTCGCTGCCAGGCTGCAGTCTCTCTCCTGTTACTGGAATAAAGCAATGTATCAGCTTCCCTTTCCCACAGCCCTCACTGGGCTTGCTGGGGCAGTAGTTCTGCAGGTATCACTTGGTTTCCAGCTCCCTCTCTTAGAAGGTGGAGTTGTTTCTCGGTGAATCAGCTCTTTGCTGACTGCTTCATAAGCTCCAGCAGAGCAGAATATTCCTAGCCCAGAGCAGGGCTCCTCACACAGTTTTCTGGTTGATGGCCAAAATCTGGGGCTACTGCTTTCTGCAGCACCCAGCCCCTCTGCCACCATGGTGCTTACTGCTGTCTTCCTGCTGGGGAACTGCTTGCTGGGCCATTCTGGGATGGTAGCACCTTGAAGACTGTGTTCAGCTTCAGGCCCCTTGCTGCAAGCAAGACACTGAAGTAGTGGAGCGGGCCCAGAGAAGGGCCTAGAAAACAGGGCTGGTGAGGAGCAGCTGAGGGAACTGAGTTCTAGTCTGGAGAAAAGCAAACTGAGGGGAGACCTCTTTACTCTCTACAACTCCCTGAAAGGAGGTTGCAGTGAGGTGGGGTTTGTCCCTTCTCCCTAGCATCAGGTGATAGGAGGAGAGGAAATGGCTGAGATTGTGCCAGGGGAGCTCTAGGTTGGATACCTGGAGAAACTTCTTTGCTGCAAGCGTGGTCAGGGATTGGCACAGGCTGCCCAGGGAGGTGCTGGAGTCCCCATCCCTGGAGGTGTCCATGAAACCTGGGGGCATGGCACTTTGGGACATGGTTTAATGGCCATGGTGGTGTTGGGCTGATGGTTGGACCTGAGGATCTTAGAGGACTTCTGCAGCCTAAACAGTGCTGCAGTTCTGTGATTCGTGTCTTGCTCCAGGAAGGTGACACCACGGAGGGGTTGCTGCACTGCTCTTCGGGGCAGTTTTGCTTCCTTTGAGCCCAGACCCACGGGAACCTCTCTTCCTTCCACACCTTTGCCTGTCTGCTTGGTAAGAGCCCTCCGCCCCAGCCCTCTGTGCCTGGGTGTGCTCAGCAAATGAGGACTTACAGATGCAGCAGCAGAGGGAACGCTGGGAGCTGGGAGCGCGCCGGAGCCGGGAGGCATTGTAACCTAGAGCCCCGCTGAACAATGTGGAAGAAATGCTGTCAAACCCGAGGCTGTGAGAGCTATTCTATCCCCAGCTCCCCCCTCCAAAAGTTTGCTCAGCATGCTGACTTTCCAGGAGCTTTCTTAGTGCTTGGAACAAGTCAGCTATCTCCTGCCAGAATCAAGAGAGGAACACGACTGGCTGACGAATACCATATGTTCCAGGCTGGCCAGAGGAAACCTAATTGTGTTTTGTTTAGCTTGCCTACTTAACTGGGTTTCTGTAACAGGACTGAGTTGGTTGGGTTTGGTTTCTTCTCTTCTCTTCAGATAGCTGGGGCCGAGCCCTTGTCCGCAGGCTCCGTCCTGGGACGGCTCGGCGTTTCCCCCGCTTCCCTGGTGGAGGAGGTGGAGGGAGAGCGGAGTGCAGGCAGAGGCAGCTGCCAGCAGGAGTGATCAGAAGCTGCAGGGCTGAAAAAAAATAATCCTCATTCTAGGCAAGGAACATCCAGTTCTGAGAATGCAACAAAAAATGTCTCTGCTGACCAAAAGATTCCCCCTCTCTCCTGACTGGCAATTAGCGCGGCAGAGGCTGTGCGTGTGACCTGGGAGTGGGGGCACAGAGCTGCCCAGTACCCAGCTGTGGGCTTGCCCTGATTAAGGTGGCTTAAAATGAGAGTTTCATCAGGCTGCAGAAGCTGAAGGCTTATTTCTGGTCCCCTAAAGAGCAGGGACTGGAGTTTCCAGAACTCCAGACTGGACTGATGCTGGGCAAGGCTCAATTCCTAGAGCTACTGAGCCCTGGGTGGAGCTGGAAGAGAGCTTGTTCCCTCTTGTCCCCTCTGTTCCACTACAGTACATCAAATCACAGAATGCATCAGGTTGGGAGTGACCCTTGGAGCTCGACTAGTGCAACCCCCTGCAGTGAGCAGGGACATCTTTAACTAGATCAGGTTGCTCAGGGACCCATCAAGTCTGGCCTTGAGTGTCTCCAGGGATGGAGCCTCCACCACCTCTCTGGGCAACCTGTTCCAGTATTTCACTACCCTTATTTTGAAGAACTTAACATCACTTGGAGTTGGTGACTTCTTCCTGCTGTGCTTTGGTGCCTCTAACCAACCTGAATACTTTATAGAGTAATCACCATCTGGCATCACATCATTGTGCATCACCTAACCTCCAGTTGGAGGGGAGATCACTGGAGCCCCTCTCCTGTGAGGACAGGCTGAGGGAGTTGGGGCTGTTCAGTCTGGAGAAGAGAAGGCTCCCAGGAGACCTCATTCTGGCCTTCCAGGATGTGAAGGGGGCTCCAAGAAAGCTGGGGAGGGACTTTGGAGGGTGTCAGGGAGGGATAGGACTGGGGGGGATGGAGAAAAACTAGAAATGGGGAGATTGAGATTGGATGTGAGGAAGAAGTTGTTCCCCAGGAGGGTGGTGAGAGCCTGGCACAGCTTGCCCAGGGAGGTGGTGGAAGCCTCCTGCCTGGAGGTGTTTGCAGCCAGGCTGGATGTGGCCGTGAGCAACCTGCTGTGGTGTGAGGTGTCCCTGCCCATGACAGGGGGGTTGGAGCTGGATGATCCTAGAGGTCCCTTCCAGCCCTGACAATTCTGTGATTCCATGATCATCATGTTGCATCTAACAGCTGTGGCTTACCAAAGAGAGGAGCTAGCTGGGAACCTCGTGGACTCCTCCTCATAGCTGTTGGAGCATGCAGACATATTCTGCTCAGCAACCTGGCCAGCAGTGGTGGTGTTAACAGGGGCACGCAGCAAGCTTTGCATCAGCTAGGAAAGAGTGGTGAGTGGTGTGTGCTGTCTTGGCAGGCGAGCAGAGGAGGGTGGGGGCCTTCATTTCTAGCTGAGCAGAAAAGGGGAAATGGAGCTAAAAAGCAACTGTCACTTTAAATAAATCTCTTTCCTCCCCATCTCTTATTTATCTCTTGCCTTCCTGTTTACAGACTCATTTCCCACAGCTCTCATTCTGCTCCTTTAGAGGTCAGGTCAACCCGAGGTCTGCCCCGCTCCTGAGCACCCACTCCGAGTGTCTCTACCTGATGCCACCCAGGAGGGTAGGGGCTGTTGGGCGCTCTCCCCGCCCCCATCAGCTGCAGATGCGAAGCAGTGGGATGCCCCGGGCTGCGTGGACGCGGCTGGCACGGCTCTTGACTTCCCCAAACGCGTCCTTGGCCTTGCTGCGTCCTTTCGCTCCCCGCCACGCTTGTTTACCCAGGGGCTGCCTGTGCCCTGTTGTTCTGCCATGTGCTTTGCTGCCCACACACCACACAAGCACACTCAGCTGTCTGCTCAGCGCCCCACCTATGAGACACTCATCCCTGCTGAGTCACCAGCCCTCCTTGTACACTCATAGCCATGCCTGCAGATGGACTCTGAGCCTCGTGAGCCAGACTCTCTTTCAATCTGCCACTCCTGTGTCCCCCAGACAGGATGTTCTTCCCTCTTGGAGGAGACACAGACCAAGCTTGTGGGGAGTTTGCTCAACCACCTGTTTGCTCTCAGGGCCAGGAGGTGAAAGTGGGGGTGGCTCCAGCTGTGTGCATCACAGGGTGGTGAGGGGTTGGAAGGAACCTCAGGAGGTCATTGAGGACCATAGACTCCAGCAGAGAGAGGGTGAATGCTGACACCTCGTTTCTCAAGCCTGCTGCTGTTCTGAGCTCAGCTCTTGGAGGGTGGCAGCCTGCTGAAGTCTGGTGCCTCCTTGGGGTGTGGTGAGGGTCCCTCTCATCACCACTTCTGGGCTGAGTTTCCAGGGTCCTTCCTTGACTTGCCCTCCCAGCCTATCACCCTCAGCTCTGTGATGACCACCCTGGGAGCTCTGCACATCGAGTCCTTGCTGGAAGCTGTCTGCCCCAGACAGGTGCTTGGGACGGTGCATGGTCTCCCTGGTGCTGGGACGTGTGTGTGTGTTGGGTAAGACGTTCCCTGGCCACAAACCTCTTCCAAGGCAAGCAGCCCCTGGGCCAGAGGTCCCCTGCGGCTGCCCTGGCTGCCGTGTGGCTCGTTAGCTCCCTCCCCGCCCCCGCTTCAATTCCTCTACCCACGTTGGACCATTTAAGAATTAATGAAGGCCAGATGCATGTTCTGCAAAGGCAGGATCGTGGAGTAGACCCTGGCTGGATGCCTCCTTGTCCTTCAAATCCTCAGTACAGCTAATAACAAGCAGAGGCTGAGGTAGAGCCCACCTCAGCGGTGACGTCCCTGCGACCGCAAAGGATTTCTCAGGGACCCGGAGGGGGACCAGCTTTTGGCTTGGAGCTCCAGGATCTGGTTTCATCTCTCACCAGCTCTGGTGGGATGAACTCGGTGTGACTGAGCTGTCCAACAGGGAGGTGGCAAGCCGAGCCAGCCCTGGGTTTCGGAGGGGAAGGGAAGGAATCCGTTGCGTTTTGGTGCACGGAAAAATAAGGTCTGGATCGGCCTGGTGGGAGCTGTCCACACCTCGAGAGAGCTTCTGCACAGCTCTTGCAGCCCAGGCAGAAAGGGACCTGGGAGGACTGGTTGACAGCAGCTGAACAGGAGACAGCAGTGTGCCCAGGTGGCCAAGAAGGCCAATGGCATCCTGGGCTGCACCAGGAATAGTGTGGCCAGCAGGAGCAGGGAGCTCATCCTGCCCTGTGCTCAGCGCTGATGAGCCCACACCTTGAGTCCTGTGTCCAGTTCTGAGCTCTTCAGCTCAAGAAAGATGTTGAGTTGCTGGAAGGTGTCCAGAGAAGGGCAAGAAAGCTGGAGAGGGGTCTGGAGCACAGCCCTGTGAGGAGAGGCTGAGGGAGCTGGGGTTGCTTAGCCTGGAGAAGAGGAGGCTCAGGGGAGACCTTCTTGCTCTCTCCAACTGCCTGAAGGGAGGTTGTAGCCAGGTGTCTTCTCCCAGGCACCCAGCACCAGAACAAGAGGACACAGTCTCAAGCTGTGCCAGGGGAGGGTTAGGCTGGAGGTGAGGAAGGAGTTCTTCCCAACAAGAGAGATTGGCCACTGGGATGTGCTGCCCAGGGAGGTGGTGGAGTCACCATCCCTGGAGGTGTTCAGGAAGAGCCTGGATGAGGCACTTGGTGCCATGGTCGAGTTGATGAGATGGTGCTGGGTGATAGGTTGGACTTGATTATCTCTGAGGTCTTTTCCCACCTGGTTAATTCTGTATTCTGTCTCTGGTGATCTGCAGACCCTCCAGGTGAGGATGGGTCAAGGCAAGATGAAGAGTTGTGTGCCAGGCTCTGCTGTGACCTGCTGAAATGCCATTGCCACAGCACTTGTGCTGCCTGGCTGGTCACAAGCACAGCTTTTCCTCTTGTGGAGTGTCTCTCAGCCAGTGGATCCAGGAGGTGGTTGCAGGCCTGTTCTGTGGCCATCTTCATGCAAACATGATGTATGCCCAGGGTTGTCTAGCTCCATGTGGATGTCTGTGCCAGTGTGTGAGGGGTTAGAAGGAGAGGGACTGCTGCAGGTTGCATATCTGCTTTTGCTGCTCCTTGGAGTGAGATGGCCTGCAGACCAAGATTTTAGGCCTAAAACTCTTTCTGGTTTGTTTGTGGAATAACCCAAGCTGGGCACTGAAGCTGGTGAAGGGGCTAGAGAATGAGTGCTGTGAGGAGCACCTGAGAGAACAGGAGAGGAGGCTGGGGGGGGAGACCTTCTGGCTCTCTACAGCTCCCTGAAAGGAGGCTGGAGCCAGGTGGGGGTTGGTCTCTTCTTAGTAATAAGTGACAAAACAAGAGGAAACAGCCTCAAGTTGCACCAGAGGAGGTTAGGTTGGACATGAGGAACAATCTGTTCCCCAAAAGGGTTGTCAAGCCCTGGGTCAGGCTGCCCAGGGCAGTGGTGGAGTCCCCATCCCTGGAGGGGTTTAAAATGCTGTGCTGAGGGCCATGGTTTAGTGGTGACCTGGCAGTGCTGGGTTAAGTGTTGGACTTGATGACCTTCCAGCTCTCTTCCAACCAAAACAGTTCTGAGATTCTCTAAGTTTTTGCACAACTGTTTTAGTCCAGAGTGCTGGAAGCTGGTGGACACTAAGATAACCTGCAGTGGGTGGAGGCACTGGGTGACTTGACTCATCACAGCACTCATGACCATGACCTTGCTGTATGCTGATGACCCCAGCTTGGAGTTTGCAGTGATTTATGGCAGGGCCCCATGGCTGCTGGTGGCAGCTGCTGATGGATGCTTCCATCACAGAATGGTCAGGGCTGGAAGGGACCTCAAGGATCAGCCAGTTCCAAACCCCCTGCCATGGCCAGGGACACCTCACACCACAGCAGGTTGCTCACAGCCACCTCCAGCCTGGCTGCAAACACCTCCAGGCAGGAGGCTTCCACCACCTCCCTGGGCAGCCTGTGCCAGGCTCTCACCACCCTCATGGGGAACAACTTCTTCCTCACATCCAATCTCAATCTCCCCATTTCTAGTTTTGCTCCATCCCCCAGTCCTATCACTCCCTGACACCCTCACAAGTCCCTCCCCAGCTTTCTTGGAGCCCCCTTCACATCCTGGAAGGCCACAATGAGGTCTCCTCAGAGCCTTGTCTTCTCCAGACTGAACAGCCCCAACTCCCTCAGTCTGTCCTCACAGCAGAGCAGCTCCAGCCCTCTGCTCATCCTCATGGCCCTTCTCTGGACACCTTCCAGCCCCTCCAGATCCTTCCTGTAACAGGGGCTCCAGGATAGTGGATGCAGGATCCACTATTCACCAGCTGCTGTGTTCTGGGACCCGTGCATCTCCTTGCTACTGGGTGAGACTTCTGCAGGGAAAAAGAACAGCAGCAGCAGCAGCAACAAAAAAACCTCCAAACCCTCATCCCCAAACAAGCCCAAACCTCTCAGATACTGAGCACAGAACCTTCTCTCTTTCTCCCTTCTCTCCCCATCCCCTTCAAACATACCTGTGGGCAGAGGTAGTGTTATTGGAGCAGCCGATTTGACTGCTATAATATTTTCCACTCGGATCCATTGACTTCTATTTCATGTTTTCCTTGGATCAACACCTTTGGAGAGCAGTTCAAGCTGCCTGTATTTGAATAGCTGGAGACAGCCTGACAGTCACCCTGCAATCTTTGCTGGGTTTCACCTCTAGAAGGCAGCCACGAGATGTCTATCGGCAGGCACCCAACCGGAATGTGTGGCTTTGTGTCCCTCTCCGTGGAGATCCTTAACCTGTGAGCCTCTGACCTCCACCAAGTGTGCCCTGGAGCAATGAACTGAGTGTGTTTTTTAGGGTCTAAGAGAGGTAGGAAGCAGCCTTTTCTTCCTAAAGCCATTTGTCAGAGAGATGAGTGTTGGCTGCTGTGCTGCCAGAAGCAAGGGGTAGTGTTTGCTCTAGGTGTGGGTTATTTGTGAGTGGGGTTTGTCCTCCTTACCCAGGATGATCTGGGGAGGGGGAAACAGGGCTTAAAACATCTCCTCTGTGCAGGGCTGACAACCCTGACACCTCCTGCTAAACCTCCTGTCTTGTTTTGAGCCCTCAAAGGTGGTAGCAATCCTGAAGTTCCTCCATCTCAGGGTCTCTTCATTCCCTAGGAAACCGCCTTCCTCTCCCCTGTCCCTGCACCCATCAGCCCCTGGTTTAGCTGTGAGCATCCTGGGGGCACACCAGAGCTGACTGAGCAGCAGTGAGCTAACAGAAGGAAGCAAGTGCAGGGAAAGCCCATGGCAGTGCTGGCAGGGCTGGAAGCCCTCTGCTGTGAGGCCAGGCTGAGAGGGTTGGGATCGTTCCGCCTGGAGCAGAGAAGGCTCCAGGGAGACCTTCTGGTGGCCTTTCAGGGCTTAAAGGAGCTGATTAGGGAGCTGGGGACAGACTTTTGAGCACAACTTTTTGCTGTGACAGGACAAGGGGTGTTGGTTTGAATTAAAAGAGGGAGAGGAGGAAGGAATGTTTGCCCCTGGGGGTGGTGAGCCCCTGGCCCAGGCTGCCCAGAGAGGTGGGAGATGTCCCATGCCTGGAGCCATTGCTGGCCAGGTTGTTGGGGTCTCTGGGCAGCCTGCTCCAGCTGCAGATGTCCCTGCTGAGTGCAGGGGGATTGGACTGGAGGACTGCTGAAGGTCCCTTGCAAGCCAAACCAGTCCAGGATTCTATACTGAATCCAGGAACCTTGCTAGTGAGTCCCATGGTACCGTGATGGTGGGGAGGAGATGGAAAAGCTCTTTGTCTCTCCTATGGTCTTGCTGGCTTGAGTTGTGCTAGTGCCTAGGAGGCAGGGAGAGGTATGCAACCAAACTGCACGTGCAGAGGAAGTGCTGGGAGCTGAGTGTGGAGGACAAGGTAGCAAAGGGAGCAGCTGGGCACAAGCCATTGCAGCTCAGGTTGTTTGGGTCTCTGAGCAACCTGCTCTAGATGCAGATGTCCCTGCTGCCTGTGGGAGTGTTGGACTAGATGACCTTAAAAGGTCCCTTCTGACCCAAACCAGTCTGTGGTACTATGAAATCACAGAATCAACAAGGTTGGAAAAGACCTCAGAGATCACCAAGTCCAACCTGTCACCCAGCACCTGGTGGCTACTAAACCATGGCACTGAGTGCCACAACCAATCCCCTCTTGAACACCTCCAGGGGTGGTGACTCCAGCACCTCCCTGGGCAGCACATCCCAATGGCCAATTCCTCTTTCTGGGAAGAACTTTCTCCTCACCTCCGGCCTAAACCTCCCCTGGCACAGCTTAAGACTGTGTCCTCTTGTTCTGGTGCTGGGTGCCTGGGAGAAGAGAGCGACCCCCACCTGGCTACAACCTCCCTTCAGGTGGTTGTAGAGAGCAATGAGGTCTCCCCTGAGCCTGCTCTTCTCCAGGCTCAGCAAGCCCAGCTCCCTCAGCCTCTCCTCCCAGGGCTGTGCTCATGTAGGAGCCTTGATGCAGTTTTCTCATTCAGAGCATTTCTTGATTTACTTCTGTTTGTTTTTCTTTCCTCCTTGATGCTCAGCCCCCTGATTCTCATGAAACCAGCACGGCAGAGTTTGAAAAGCACTTGACAGAGAGCTGAGATTACACCTTGGGCTATGAGGGAAGCGACTGCTTGCTTTGCCCAGAATTAGAGTCCCTATAGGAAGAGAAAAACAACCCCAGAGCCTGGGGTGAGAAGAAAGAAAACACCAGCCGCCCCAGGGAGGGAGGTGGGAATTGCCATCCCCTGCTTCTGAAGGCTGGCATCTCTTGCTGAATATCATTGTGCAGCCCTCTGATGTTTGTGGGTTTTGCTTCAGCCTTGTGGTCTTGATTTGAGCTCCTGGAATCAAGAGGCTGAAGGAGATTCTCAGCTTTCTGTTTATTTTCTATGTTATTTATTTTTCTATGTTAGTTATTTTCTAGGTTGTTTCTTTTTCTTCTTTTTTTATTTTCCTTTCTTTTTTTTTCCTTTTCTTTTTTCCCCCTTCTTTCTTTTTTCCCCCTTCTTTCTTTTTTTTCCCCCTTCTTTCTTTTTTTCCCCCTTCTTTCTTTTTTTCCCCCCCTTCTTTCTTTTTTCCCCCTTCTTTCTTTTTTCCCCCTTCTTTCTTTTTTCCCCCTTCTTTCTTTTTTTCTTTTTTCCCCCTTCTTTCTTTTTCCCCCTTCTTTCTTTTTCCCCCTTCTTTCTTTTTTTCCCCCTTCTTTCTTTCTTTTTTCCCCCCTTCTTTCTTTCTTTTTTTTCCCCCTTCTTTCTTTTTTCCCCCTCCTTTCTTTTTTCCCCCTTCCTTTCTTTTTTTCCCCCTTTCTTTCTTTTTTTTTTCCCCCTCCTTTCTTTTTTTCCCCCTCCTTTCTTTTTTCCCCCTCCTTTTTTCCCCTTCTTTCTTTTTTCCCCCTTCTTTCTTTTTTCCCCCCTTCTTTCTTTTTTCCCCTTTTTTTTTTTCCCCCTTCTTTCTTTCTTTCTTTTTTCCCCCTTCCCTTCTTTCTTTTTTCCCCCTTCTTTCTTTCCTTTCTTTTTTCCTTCTTTCTTTCTTTCCCCCTTCTTTCTTTTTTTCCCCTTTCTTTCTTTTTCCCTTCTTTCTTTTTTTCCCCCTTTCTTTCTTTTTTCCCCCTTTCTTTCTTTCCCCCTTCTTTCTTTCCCCCTTTCTTTCTTTTCTTTCTTTCTTTCCCCCTCTTTCTTTCTTCCCCCTTTCTCTTTCTTTCTTCCCCTCTTTCTTCTTTCTTCCCCCTCTTTCTTTCTTCCCCCTCTTTCTTTCTTCCTTTTCCCCTTCTCTTTCTTTCTTCCCCCTCTTTCTTTCTTCCCCCTCTTTCTTTCTTCCCCCTCTTCTTTCTTCCCCCCTCTTTCTTTCTTCCCTCCCCCCCTTTCTTTCTTCCCCTCTTTCTTTCTTCCCCTCTTTCTTTCTTCCCCCCTCTTTCTTTCTTCCCCCTCTTTCTTTCTTCCCCCCTCTTTCTTTCTTCCCCCTCTTTCTTTCTTCCCCCCTCTTTCTTTCTTCCCCCCTCTTTCTTTCTTCCCCCTCTTTCTTTCTTCCCCCTCTTTCTTTCTTCCCCCTCTTTCTTTCTTCCCCCTCTTTCTTTCTTCCCCCTCTTTCTTTCTTCCCCCTCTTTCTTTCTTCCCCCTCTTTCTTTCTTCCCCCTCTTTCTTTCTTCCCCCTCTTTCTTTCTTCCCCCTCTTTCTTTCTTCCCCCCCTCTTTCTTTCTTCCCCCCTCTTTCTTTCTTCCCCCCTCTTTCTTTCTTCCCCCCTCTTTCTTTCTTTTTCTTCCCCCCTCTTTCTTTCTTCCCCCTCTTTCTTTCTTCCCCCCCCTCTTTCTTTCTTCCCCCCTCTTTCTTTCTTCCCCCTCTTTCTTTCTTCCCCCTCTTTCTTTCTTCCCCCCTCTTTTCTTTCTTCCCCTTCTTTCTTTTTTTTTTCCTTCTCTTTCCCATTATTATTTTTTCCAAACCAGCATTTCCAGCTCTCTTGATCCTGGAAGAAAACAACTTCTCTTGAAAACATGAGGCCTCCAGGGTCCAAATGAGAAAACAGATGAAAAAAAGAGAAAATACTCCAAATACTTTTGGGTTGGTTCAGTCTTCTTCTTTTGAAGCCTATCTAGCTCTGTTTCTAGGGCCACACACGACCTTTTCTGAGAGCTGGCAAGGCTCCTGCTTGCTGCCCAAAGGTTCTTACAAAGTGTGTGAGAGTTGGGGGCTGTGGGGGTGATGCTGAGCTGTGTCTTGCTGGCCTGTGGGCTTCTGGAAGCCCTCTGCTGTGAGGCCAGGCTGAGAGGGTTGGGATCATTCAGCCTGGAGCAGAGAAGGCTCCAGGGAGACCTTCTGGTGGCTTTTCAGGACTTAAAGGAGCTGAATAGAGAGCTGGGGACAGACTTTTGAGCACACCTTTTTGTTGTGGCAGGACAAGGGGTGATGGTTTGAACTAAAAGAGGGAGATTCAGACTGGGGGGGGGGTGGGGGACGACTGTTGTTTGGGAAACAGTCGTTGTAAGCAAGGGTGTTCCAGGCACTGGTTTCCCTCTCCTCTTTTTGGGTGTCTGTCTGCAAGGAGTCAGCTCTGGGCTCCCCAGTTCAAGAGAGACAAAGAAGTACTGCAGAGAGTCCAGTGGAGGCTACAAAGCTGCTGAGGGACCTGGAGCTACTCTGTGAGGAGGAAAGGCTGAGAGCCCTGGGGCTGTTGAGCCTGGAGAAGAGCAGCCCCAGACGGGGTCTGAGCAGTGCTCAGCAAGAGCTGAAGTGCAGGGGGCAAGAGGCTGGGGCCAGACTCTTGTCAGTGGTGCCCAGGGACAGGACAAGGGGCAATGGGCACAAACAGGAACCCAGGAGGTTCCATCTGAACAGGAGGAGAAAATTCTTTGCTGTGAGGATCACAGAGCCCTGGAGCAGGCTGCCCAGAGAGATTGTGGAGACTCCTTGTCTGGAGAGATTCCAGACCCACCTGGGCACTGTGATTGTGAGCACCCTGCTGTGGGTGCCCCTGCTTTGGGAGGGGGATTGCACTGGATGATGTCCAAAGATGCCTTCCAATCCCCACCATGCTGGGATTCTGTGAGTAAGCCAATCCCCCTGAAGCCAGGGACAGAGGTAAGAATGTCACAGAATCATACAGTCAATAATGTTGGAAAAGTTCTCAGAGATCATCAAGTCCAACCTGTCACCCCACACCTCCAGACTATTAAACCATGGCTCCAAGTGCCACAACCAATCCCTTTTTTGCACACCTCCAGGAATGGTGACTCCACCACCTCCCTGGGCAGCACAGCCCAAGGGCCAATCTCTCTTGCTGGGAAGAATTTCTTCTTAACACCCAGCCTAAACCTCCCCTGGCACAGCTTGAGGCTGTGTCCTCTTGTTCTGGTGCTGCTTGCCTGGGAGAAGAGACCAACCCCCACCTGGCTACAACCTCCCTTCAGGGAGTTGGAGAGAGCAAGAAGGTCTCCCCTGAGCCTCCTCTTCTGCAGGCTAAGCAAGCCCAGCTCCCTCAGCCTCTCCTCCCAGGGCTTGTGTCGATCCAGTTTGCCACCGTTCCGTGCCCCACTGCCAGCTGTGGGCAGCGTGAGGAGACACTCCACGGCAGGACAGTGTCTTCATCACAGCCTGGGATGGGACATGAGGACAGCTGCTGTGCAGGGCAGAGCCAGGGGGAGAGCAGCTGCTGCGAGCAGGAGGCCGGGGGCAGCGCAGCGCCGGTCGCAGGCTCCGCTCCTCAGCACCGTGCTTGTGCTGCTGCTGCTGCTGTTTCTGCTTTCCAAACAATATGCAAGGGACCATCCAATACCCTCAGGCTTTTGTTTATCTGGCTTTTTATGAGAGGGGAGGAAAAAAAAAGGAAGAAAAAGGGGGGTGGGGGAAGGCAAATGGAGAGGGGAAACACAAGCATTCCTTCCAACCAGCAAGTCATGAGTTTAGATTCAGTCTAATTACACAAGTGATATTTTTATAACCTCTGTGAGGCCTCCTTGCTTGCTTGCTTGGTGTGTCTCCATTGTTTATGTGAGGGTGGCCAGGTAGCCAAGGCAAAGAAAGGTTGCAAGAAAAAATTCCCTTGTCCTGGGAATGGGCTGCACTCTCTCTTTTGGCTTCACAAACAAGGCTGTTTGCCTGCT
The DNA here is from genome assembly GCA_033816785.1 of Picus viridis. Lineage (NCBI taxonomy): Eukaryota > Metazoa > Chordata > Aves > Piciformes > Picidae > Picus > Picus viridis. Next base: position 3,153,900 of record CM066584.1, read on the forward strand.
TTCAGAACCTCTCTTAGGTTCTTTTTTGTTGCCTCTTCCTCTAAGCCAGAGTTACTCATGTTCTGCCCAGCCCTGGGCTGTGCTGGCAGCTTAGAGCATCCCTGAAATATGCACCAAGTAGCACAGAATGTGGCCAGATTGCCACAGAATTAGATCCCTGCTGCTCTCCCCTGGTCCCCTTCTGTTTGTGATGATGAAACGCAGTCCAGGGGGTCCCTTTGCTGCTGGGAAGGGAAGCCCCTGCCCAGCCATGGTTTATCCCAGCTTGGGTGGCTATTTGAGAGGCTGCAGGGTGTGGGGGGAAGGTGTGAGGCGGGTGAAAGCCAAATGCTGTGCTCTGTGGTGGCATTATCTCTCTGAGCAGCAAGACTGTGTGAGTCCAGCTTCTCCTCTACCCACCCGAGGTGTGGATTGCCCACTCAGCTGAGCAAGCCTCTGAGATTGCTCCTGTGCTAGCAAACAGCCCAGCTGCCAGCTGCACACCACTGCTGCTTCTGGAGATCTGCTTTGGTTTCTTTGCAGGTCACCCAAGGCAGTTGCCTGTGCTCAGAGTTAGTGTTGGGGATCTTCTTGAGGCTGATCAACAGCTAGAGGAGGGGGTCAGGAGGATGGGGGTCAGGAGGACGTGGTCAGGCTCTTTCCAGTGGTGCCCAGGGACAGGACAAGGGGCAGCAGGTACAAACTGGAACCCAGGAGGTTCCATCTGAACAGGAGAAACTTTGCTGTGAGGGTGCTGGAGCCCTGGAGCAGGCTGCCCAGAGAGGTTGTGGAGTCTCCTTGTCTGGAGAGGTTCCAAACCCACCTGGGCATTGTAACCCTGGGCAAGCTGCTGCAGGTGGCCCTGCTCTAGCAGGGGCTTTGGTATTCAGTTAAGATAATAACAGCACTAAACTGCAGATGCCATTGTCTCATGCTTGTTGCTTTTGTGATACTGCCTGTTGCATGGTTAAAAAGGACCTGGCTCAGAGATCTATTACCCCTTGTTTAGTCTCTTCCTCAAGTATTTGAGCACCATGATCACTTCATGCTGCTTGGACCTCCCTGTGGCTGTCACTGGCACGCTGATGAGAAACTTAGAGAGCCCAAAGGCCACATGGACTGTTTCTGTGCATGGCTCTGCATGGCAACCAGCAACAGAACAAGAGGACACAGTCTCAAATGGCACAGGGGGAAGTTTAGGCTTGATCATAGAATCATAGAATTGTCAGGGTTGGAAGGGACCTCAAGGCTCAGCCAGCTCCAACCCCCTGCCATGGCCAGGGACACCTCACACCACAGCAGGTTGCTCACGGCCACCTCCAGCCTGGCTGCAAACACCTCCAGGCAGGAGGCTTCCACCACCTCCCTGGGCAAGCTGTGCCAGGCTCTCACCACCCTCCTGGGGAACAACTTCTTCCTCACATCCAATCTCAATCTCCCCATTTCTAGCTTTTCTCCATCCCCCCCAGTCCTGTCACTCCCTGACACCCTCAAAAGTCCCTCCCCAGCTTTCTTGGAGCCCCCTTCACATACTGGAAAGCCACCATTAGGTCTCTTGGGAGCCTTCTCGTGTCCAGACTGAACAGCCCCAACTCCCTCAGTCTGTCCTCACAGCAGAGCAGCTCCAGCCTTCTGCTCCTCCTTGTGGCCCTTCTCTGGACACCTTCCAGCACCTCCAGATCTTTCCTGTAACAGAGGCTCCAGAACTGGGTGCAATACTGCAGGTGGGCTCTCACCAGAGCAGAGCAGAGGGGGAGAATCACCTCCCTTGAGGTGATTCCCTTCTTAGCAAGAAGTTCTTCCCAGAAAGAGAAAAGAGAGGTTGCCCATTGGACTGTGCTGCCCAGGGAGGTGGTGGGGTCAATGTTCCTGGAGGTGTTTAAGAGGAGACTGGATGAGGCACTTAGTGCCATGGTCTGGTTGCTTAGATAGGGCTGGGTGATCAGTTGGACTTGAGGATAGGATAGGATAGGATAGGATAGGATAGGATAGGATAGGATAGGATAGGATAGGATAGGATAGGATAGGGTAGGGTAGGATAGGGTAGGATAGGATAGGGTAGGATAGGATTAGGATAGGATAGAATTAGGATAGGAGAGGATAGAATTGAATAGACCAGGTTGGAAAAGACCTTTGAGATCATCAGGTCCTACCTATCACCTAGCACCATCTAATCTCTTCTGATCTGATTGATTCTGTGGTTGCTTTGCCAGCACCCCTGTGTAAGGCCAGGCTGGATGTGGCTCTGGGCAACCTGCTGCAGTGTGAGGTGTCCCTGGCCATGGCAGGGGGTTGGAACTGGCTGAGCCTTGAGGTCCCTTCCTGCCCTGACAATTCTATGATCCTATGACAGGCAGGCACCCCTCTGGAGAAATGAAGGTGGTGAGTGGTTAGCACTGGTCTCTTGCTAGGAGGCTGTTGGCTCCAGGCTCACCCTTGAGTGCTCTTCCCCGTCAGCTGCTGTCACCGTGTCGGCAGGGCTGGGCTGTGTCCGTCCGTCGCCTGCCCGGGACGCGTGGTGCTACTCTCCTCTCGGGTGGTGGTTTGGATGGTGTGCAAAGGAGATGATGCTCTCCAAGGGTGATTTTTGTCAGGAGACTGCCTGAGGAATGACTTGAAGCTTTTAGCAGAGGCTGGAGGAGCGGTGAGGGGTGAGCTCGGGGAAGACAGACAGACAAAGAAGAGAGGAGAAGATACATTGGGGCTGTTCAGTCTGGAGAAGAGAAGGCTCCCAGGAGACCTCATTGTGGCCTTCCAGTCTCTGAAGGGGGCTCCAAGAAAGCTGGGGAGGGACTTTTGAGGGTGCCAGGGAGGGATAGGGCTGGGGGGATGGAGCAAAACCAGAAATGGGGAGATTGAGATTGGATGTGAGGAAGAAGTTGTTGCCCATGAGGGTGGTGAGAGCCTGGCACAGGCTGCCCAGGGAGGTGGTGGAAGCCTCCTGCCTGGAGGTGTTTGCAGCCAGGCTGGAGGTGGCTCTGAACAATCTGATGTCCCTGGCCATGGCAGGGAGATTGGAACTGGCTGAGCCTTGAGGTCCCTTCCAACCCTGCCAATTCTATGATTGGTAAAGCTTCAAAGATGGCCTTTGGGTTTCTGTGCTTGATGTGAGGATGTGTGTGAAGGCAAAGACTCACTTAGAAAGATGGGAGAAGGAGGCTGCTCCCCTGGGAGAGGGATTGCATGTCTTGGAGAGCCTATTGGTAAGATTTGAAGCAGGCCATGATGGGAAGAGAGGGAAAGGTGGTATGAGCCAGGGGTGAGGAGAGCCAGACTGAGCACTGCTTTTAAGCAGAGGAAACTCCACTGACATCTTATAGCTTCAGGCAAGTACCAGCAAAAACATCTGGGCTGGATCTTGAGCGGCATAAATCAGCTTGGGAGCCACCAGCTTGGGCAGTGCCACATCCATTTCTGCACGTGGAAGATTTCACTCTCTCCTTGCTGTCCCCCCTGCTTTGGGGCTCCTCTGAAGCCCTCAGGCTGCATTTTGGGGAGGGAAGGGGGAAGAGAGAGGTTAGAGTAGAATACAGAATTAACCTCAGAGATCACCAAGTCCAACCTATCACCCAGCACCATCTAATCCACTAAACCATGGCACCAGGTGCCTCATCCAGGCTCTTTTTAAACACCTCCAGGGATGGTGACTCCACCACCTCCCTGGGCAGCACATCCCAATGGCCAATTCCTCTTTCTGGGAAGAACTTCTTCCTCACCTCCAGCCTAAACCTCCCCTGGCACAGCTTGAGACTGTGTCCTCTTGTTCTGGTGCTGGTTGCCTGGGAGTAGAGACCAATCCCCTCCTGGCCACAACCTCCCTTCAGGTAGTTGTAGACAGCAAGAAGGTCTCCCCTGAGCCTCCTCTTCTGCAGGCTAAGCAACCCCAGCTCCCTCAGCCTCTCCTCACAGGGCTGTGCTCCAGACCCCTCCCCAGCTTTGTTGCCCTTCTCTGGACACCTTCCAGCATCTCAATGTCCTTCTTAAGTTGAGGAGCCCAGAACTGGACACAGGACTCAAGGTGTGGCCTAACCAGTGCTGAGTACAGGGCAGAATGAGCTCCCTGCTCCTGCTGGCCACACTCTTCCTCGTCTTGAGGAGCATAAATCAGCTTGGGAGCCACCAGCTTTGGCAGTGCCACATCCATTTGTGCACGTGGAAGGTTTTGCTCTCTCCTTGCTGTCCCCCCTGCCTTGGGGCTCCTGTGAAGCTCTGAGGCTGCGTTTTGGGGAAGGGGTGGGTGAGAAGAGAGAGGCTGATTCAGAGGGTTGCCTTGATAAATGAAGGGGGTGGGGGATAAAAAGCCCTTCACTGTCCTTGCATCCCACTTCTTCTGCCTGGGCTTTCTGACCGAGAGAGAGGCACTGACTAATTCCATCTGGCAGGCTGACCACGCTTCAAAGCCGGAGCCTTTTAACTTGCAAACAAAACCATGCTTTAAGGGGGGGGGGAGAAAAGGAAAAGGAGAGAGAGGGGAGGAAAAAAAAGGCAGCTCTCCCCAGGGAGAGCCTCTGTGAAATCCCAAACAAGGTCTCCACGCCTGCCCCGCTGCTCCGGCTGACGCCAGGGGGTTTTTCCCCTCTGTCCCTTTTAAACCCGAGCTGGAGCGTTCCCCGCTCCGCCGGTCGACACCTCCAGCTCCCTTATTCCCCTCGGTGAGTGGGGCCAGGGTGGGGAGGGAGGGGAGGGGAGGGGAGGGAAGAAAGGAGGCTGGAAGGGAAAAGGCCAGAGCAGAGGAGGGAAGAAATGCCTGGTATTGATCCACCGAGGCTGGCCGGACTGCAAGGAATTCCGGGTTGTGAAAAATGCTGCGGTTTGAGAGCATTTGTTTTCCTTCCACACTGGGATGAAACCAAGGCTTTCTGGAAGGTGGGGAGAGAGGGGGGAGAAGAAGAAGAAAAAAAAGACCTTTTTTTCTTTCTCCCCCCCCCCGTTTTTTGTTGTTTTTCCTTGGGTGGTGGTTGTTGTTGGGGAGGAGGATGCCCACACCGCAGGGCTGGGTGGTTGGTCCTCTCCCAACAGCCTCCCTCACTTGCAGCCTGAGCTCCTCTAGTAGGGTAGGGCAGGGATGGGGATGATGCCCCCCATGGGAATTAAGGGAGACCTCCTTCTGTCTCCAGCTCACCACACACTCCTGATGGAACAGAACTGTGTTGCTGGATAGAATCGTATCCAGTTCTGAGCCCCCCAGTTCAAGAGAGACAGGGAACCACTGGAGAGTGATCAGTGGAGGCCACAAAGATGCTGATGGGCCTGGAGCATCTCTGGGAGGAGGAAAGGCTGAGAGCCCTGGGGCTGAAGAAGAGCAGCCCCAGAGGGGATCTTCTCAGCACTGATCAATAGCAAAAGGGCAAGAGGCTGGGGCCAGACTCTTGCCACTGGTGCCCGGTGACAGGACCAGGGGAAACAAGGTGCAAACCAGAACCCATCTGAAGGTTCCATCTGAACAGGAGGAAAAATTTCTTTGCTGTGAGGGTGCCTGAGCCCTGGAGCAGGCTGCCCAGAGCTGTCTGCTCTGAAAAGATTCCAAACCCACCTGGATGTTGTGATCCTGTGCAACCTGCTGTGGGTGACCCTCCTTTAGCAGTGGGGTTGGGATGGATGATCTCCAGAGGTCCCTTCCAACCCTGCTGGGGTTCCATGTACAGATCCAAGGGGTGGACATCAGGACAGAGTCCTGCTCCAGTGACACTCATGATGGAAGCTGGCACAAAGCTCGGGGAGGTGTGCCACTCCTGGGGACAGTCCTGCCCTTGCTCCCTTGCTTCAGTTTGTTCTCCTCACTGAGAAATTTCCCCCAGGTGGGTGTGAGGGGCCAGCTGCACAGCTCCTGGGAGGTGAAGAGGGTCCCCTGCCTTGCAGCAGAGAGGCCCTGGCAGAGTTCATTCAAAGGGGAGGTTTGAGTGATCACCAAAAATAACCTCAAAAGCCCGGAGACCCAGAGGTGCTGCTGTTGCCTTCTCGAAGGAGCCTGTTGACTTTGCCCACCGCCCTCTGCTCCTGGGAAATGGCAATTCCTTGCAGGGAAGTGCAGGAGGAGATGAAAACCAGAGCAGAGCTGCAACTGGAAGGCTTGAAGGTGTCACAGGGTAGCACATAGACATAGTATGTGGCTCCTGGGCTTCCAGGCGACTCCTACAACGCAGGGGAGGGTGTTCTGTGCTGAAGTGGAGGTGAGCAAGCAGGCTCTTTGAGCAAGGTGGTGGTCAGCTGGCCCTTTTGCCTCCCTCCCAGAGGGCACCCTGGCCAGCAGAGCTGGGCAGGGGAGGGGGCAGTGCTGCCCTCGGAGGGTGCCATGCAAGCTGTGCTCTGAAGGCGCAGCAGGACCCTCTTGCTGTGCCTGCACAGGGTTGCTCAGCTCCCAAATCCCACCATGTCCCTCTCAGCCTGCAAGAGCTCACCCCAAAGCCTGAGGGGTCGCTCTGGCATCCTGGTGTCTGATTTCCACCCTTTCCTCACATCCAGTTGGGTGAGATGGCCTTTAAAGGTCCCTTCCAACCCAAACCACAGGATCGGCATTCCTCTGTGGCCTGCCCTAGGTGATTCTGCTTTAGCAGGGAGATTGGGCTCCACCTCCGGGGGTCCCTTCCAACCCCTACTCTTCTATGGTCTTGTGACCCCCCCAAACCTTCCTGGGCTGTATCACTGACTGACAAGGTGGGGATGGCAAATCATCCTGTGCTGGAAGCCCTTGGGATCTGTCTTGTCTGGTTCCCATGAAGTAGAAGCCCTTCTCTGGACGTCAGCAAGCAAACTGCACAGGGGGAAAGAGAGAGAAGGGGAAAACAAGTGTGTCTGCCATGAGTCAGAGGGTTCCTCTGGGGGCTGTGGGCTTGGGGGGAGGTGTGGTGAGGTGTTGGAGTGTGGCTGCTGTAAGCAGACCTGTGTACCACCAAGCCACAGGTATGAGGGCTTGGAGCTCACAGGCCCAGGAGCACAGTGAGACCTTCATCAGCTCTTTCCAAGGCAGGAGGGCTTGCAATAAAACCTGAAGTGTTTGGTATTTTGATTGTCAAAGGCCACATCTTCCAAGGTGAATGCTTTGGAACAGCCACTGAGGGTAGGTGAAGGCTGCTGACAGAGCAGGTTTGTTCATCCAGAAGGGATTTCTTGGGACTGAGTCCATCCAAGGATTTTCTTTGCTAGTTGTGAGCTTGTCTTCTTGATGGCTCCCCCTCTTCTTGCCAACCACTGCTTTCACCCAGCACGGCTCTTGGGACCTTCAGCCACACACCTGCTGCCCTTGCTGTGTTCTTGGGAAGCAAAGGTGTCTCAAACCCAGCCATGAGCCAGCACCTGAGCATTTCCCAGCCTCTTCAGCTTCCCTCTAGTGGTGTGGGGTGTCCCTTCTTACAGAGGAAGGATTCCTGCTGAGCAAGACCACCTATGGTTGATGCTGCTGGGGGTGGCAGCTGAGTGTAGGCTGCCAGAGCAGGGTGCAGGTAGCTGCTTTTGAAGATCAGTGCTGGCTTGGCTTGGTGAGCCGTGGGTAAAGCTGGCTGGTGGGGTCTGGGAGCATCCAGAAGTGCCCCAGGTATTGCAGGCTTCCCAGGTTGTATAGAAGTTGTTCTCTTCCATTCCCTGCTGGTAACAAGAGATGAACACTCATGGGGACAGACTTGGAGCCCTCAAAGGTGGTAGCAATCCTGAAGTTCCTCCATCTCAGGGTCTCTTCATTCCCTAGGAAACTGCCTTCCTCTCCCCTGTCCCTGCACCCATCAGCCCCTGGTTTAGCTGTGAGCATCCTGGGGGCACACCAGAGCTGACTGAGCAGCAGTGAGCTAACAGAAGGAAGCAAGTGCAGGGAAAGCCCATGGCAGTGCTGGCAGGGCTGGAAGCCCTCTGCTGTGAGGCCAGGCTGAGAGGGTTGGGATCGTTCCGCCTGGAGCAGAGAAGGCTCCAGGGAGACCTTCTGGTGGCCTTTCAGGGCTTAAAGGAGCTGATTAGGGAGCTGGGGACAGACTTTTGAGCACAACTTTTTGCTGTGACAGGACAAGGGGTGTTGGTTTGAATTAAAAGAGGGAGAGGAGGAAGGAATGTTTGCCCCTGGGGTGGTGAGCCCCTGGCCCAGGCTGCCCAGAGAGGTGGGAGATGTCCCATGCCTGGAGCCATTGCTGGCCAGGTTGTTGGGGTCTCTGGGCAGCCTGCTCCAGCTGCAGATGTCCCTGCTGAGTGCAGGGGGATTGGACTGGAGGACTGCTGAAGGTCCCTTGCAAGCCAAACCAGTCCAGGATTCTATACTGAATCCAGGAACCTTGCTAGTGAGTCCCATGGTACCGTGATGGTGGGGAGGAGATGGAAAAGCTCTTTGTCTCTCCTATGGTCTTGCTGGCTTGAGTTGTGCTAGTGCCTAGGAGGCAGGGAGAGGTATGCAACCAAACTGCACGTGCAGAGGAAGTGCTGGGAGCTGAGTGTGGAGGACAAGGTAGCAAAGGGAGCAGCTGGGCACAAGGAGCCTGGCATGGGAGTGAGGACTTGCAGAAGGTCTGAGACTTGAAATGGTACTGAAAGCCAGCAGGGAGGAGGAGTCTGATGCCAGGGAAAGAACTGGAATGGTGAGAAGACAAAGTGATACTGAGAGATGGGGATGATACACATGAGAAGGGAAAGCAGCTGAGGTGGTTGTTGGGGCAAGCAGAGGCTCAGAATTCAAGAAACACGAAGCCCAAGAGGACCAAGAAACTCAGTTGTGGAGGCAGCAGCACAGAAGGAGGCAGAACAAGGACAGGCTGTGGGAGACAGGCAGAAAAATTCAGGCTTGGATGGGGACCAGGGAAGAATGATCTGGGATGTCCTGAGGAAAAAGCTGGCTGTGCCACAAGGACCATGCTCAGGGGCACCAGTTACTGCTGCATGAATAACCTGGATCTTGGCACTTAGAGGGCTTCTAGCTCCTGGCATGGAACAGCCTTTGTGGGTCTAGTACTGTAGAGACTGAATGTAGGGTATTTTTTCTCACCAGGATTATTCTCTCTGCTCTGTTTCCTGTGCTAACCTTTCCTTGGTGTTTTTTTTTTTCCCCTCTTCTGCTTTTTTCCAGCCTTTCAGGTGCAGACCTTGGGCCCAAGGAGCTTTATGCTGAACTCTGAAACACAGGCTGCTGAGGTGGTTTGGAATACCGAGTGAAGCGTGTCCATCCCTCAGTAGCTGGAGGAAAGATCCGTAAGAAAATGATTTCCAGGGGGAAAAAATCAGCCCTGGAAAGCTGAGGAAGAGTCTGACAGCTGTTCAGTAGCCAGAAGGGAATGACTGCATCCTGTCAGCCCTGTGCTGGATACCCACACCATGCCTCTGGAGCTTCTAAATGATAACCCAGCAAATGGTTAACGCCAGGGAGGCTTCCTCGGCAGAAGATCAGGGCCAGATCTTCTAGCTCAAGGAGCCCAAGAGCAGCCTGTTACGAGATCTGAGGTACAGCCTGACTTTAACCACCTACTTAAGTCCTTTTGTACTTTCATTGCCTGGGGGTGGGCGGGGGAACTTGCTGGGACTCCTGGGTGGCAATCAGTACATGCAGGCTCTTGCGAGGAGGCTCAACAGAAAGCCACCTCCTGCCTCCCCTGACCTTAGAAGTCTACAGCCTGATGTTGGTCTCTGTCTGGCAGCGGTTTTTGCCAGCCCTGGGCTGGTCTTGCGTGGACACTGTGGCCTTTTTACGCACTTGCTGTTCCGTGACCCTCTGGCAGGATCTCTTGCCCCCATTATTCATCCTGACACGGCTCCTAGCGCGCCGAGCCGGGCTCCGGCAGCCGGCCTGCAGCCTGCCCTGAGGCTGCGAGCGAAAGGGGAGGGGAAACCGACGTGCGGGGAGCCCCGAGCACATGTGCAGTCGTACGTGTGCACAAAGCCCAGGCTTGCCGGGGGGGGGGTTTCCACGTGCATCGACCTCTTGCATGCCCCCAGTGCAGCTTTTGAGTGCTTGGTTTGTGTCCTACTCGACGGGGTGGGGGGCAAACAGCCAGAGTGGGAAGTGTGGTGATGAACAGAATGGAGCTTTTCACAGGGTGCTTGAGTCGAATCTGCAGCTTGCAGCGTGGGGAGAGGGAGGGATGAAGGGAGAGAAAGGAAGGGATGAAGGGAGAGGGAAAGGAAGGGATGAAGAGAAGGGAGAGGGAGGGATGAAGGGGGAGAAGGGAGGGAAGGGATGAAGGGAGATGAAGGGAGAGGGAAAGGGAGAGGAAAGGAAGGGATGAAGGGAGAGGGAAAGGAAGGGATGAAGGGAGGAAGGGATGAGAGGAAGGGAGAAAGGAAGGGATGAAGGGGAGAGAGGAAGGGATGAAGGGAGAAGGGAGGAAGGGATGAAGGGGAGAGAGGAAGGGATGAAGGGAGAGAGAAAGGAAGGGATGAAGGGAGAGGGAAAGGAAGGGATGAAGGGAGAGAGGGAAAGGAAGAGATGAAGGGAGAGGGAAAGGAAGGGATGAAGGGAGAGGGAAAGGAAGGGATGAAGGGAGAGGGAAAGGAAGGGATGAAGGGAGAGGGAAAGGTGCAGAGTGGAGAGAAAAGGGCAGGAGAGGGAGGAGGAAAGGGGGAAAAAAGGAGGAAAAGAAGGGCAAAGGATAAAAAGGAACTCCCACTGCTGCCAGAGTTTGTGTGCCTTACAATCCAAGAGATCCAGAAGTTCTTGACCTGCATTCCTGGTTTCAGGAGCGCAGCACAAGAAGCCCCCATGGTTTGTTTGGAACGTGGCAGCTTGACTCCAGCCTTGTGCTCTGGAGAAAGGTTTCGCAAGGGAAGGCAGAAAAGCTTTCGCTGTTCCCCTCGGGCTGTCTCCCTCCCCCTGCCTTGTGCCCTGCTCAGCCTCTAAGCCACTGGCTGCTGAGAGGCTGGAGCAGGGCTCTTTGGATGGGGCTGGGCTTGAATTAGAACCTGAAAAGGAAGGAAGGGAAAAAACAAAGGTCCCCCAATCCTTTTGGGGCAGGCTGCTGCTGCTCATAATGAAGTGGGCTGATGGAGTGAGGGGTTTGACATCTCTCATGCAGCCTGGTGGAGGGCACACAGGATCACAGGATGTTAGAGGTTGGAAGAGACAGAGACTACAGAGTCATGCTGAAATAAGAGACTCCAAGGTGTTGGCTCTGTGAACCCACAACCTCCATATGGATCCAGCTCCTCCCAAACCCTACAACAAAAGAGTCACAGGACCAGAGGATGTCAGGGGTTGGAAGGGACCTCTGTACATCATCAATTCCAACCCCCCTGCCAGAGCAGGACCATGGAATCCAGCACAGGTCACACAGGAACACATCCAGATGGGGCTTGAAAGGCTCCAGAGAAGGAGACTCCACAACCTCTCTGGGCAGCCTGTCCCAGTGCTCTGTGACCCTCACAGTGAAGAAGTTCCTCCTGACGTTGAGGTGGAACCTCCTGTGCTGGAGTTTCTATCCATTGCTCCTTGTCCTATCCCAGGGTGCCAGTGAGCAGAGCCTGTCCCCTGCCTCCTGACCCCCAGCCCTCAGCTATTCATAAGCATTTATTAAATCCCCTCTCAGTCTTCTCCAGAGCTCTCTCAGCCTCTCCTCACAGGGCAGTGCTCCAGTCCCTTCATCATCCTCACAGCCCTCCGTTGGACCCTCTCGAGCAGGTCCCTGTCCCTCTTGAGCTGGGACAAGCACCACACGGTGCTGAGACTCATGCAGGTGGAGGTTGGAATTCTGCTGGAGTTTTTGGATTGTTTGGACTTTTTCTTGGGTTTGTTTTGGGGTTCCCCCCCCACCACCCCCCTCCATTCCTCTCCTTTCATTCTGCAGGGGCAGAGCCACGTGCTCCACTTGCAAGGTCTGCTGCACTAAGGGAATAAACAGGGCTGTGGACATGCTGGCAAAGCCTGCATTTGCCTTGGCTTTGCTGGCCTCCAAAGAGCGATTTTATTGGTTATTTATGAGTATGCAGATGACCTTTGGGCAGAGGGGAGGCTGAAATGTTTATGAATCTAAAAGGCTTCACAAACTTTAGCACAAAAGCTGGTTCTGTCCAGAAAAAAAAAGCTAAAAGTGAACTGTAAGTGACTTTATCATCATCTCAAGCAACTGGCTTGGGAGCAGCCCTGAAGAAAAGGAGCTGGGGGTGCTGGGGGAGGAGAAGCTCAGCAGGAGCCAGCAGTGAGCACTTGCAGCCCAGAGAGCCAATCCCAGCCTGGGCTGCAGCAAGAGAAGCAGAGCCAGCAGGGCCAGGGAGGGGATTCTCCCCCTCTGCTCTGCTCTGGAGCTGGAGCTCTGTGTCCAGTGCTGGAGCCCCTAGCACAGGAAGGCTCTGGAGGTGCTGGAAGGTGTCCAGAGAAGGGCCACGAGGATGAGCAGAGGGCTGGAGCTGCTCTGCTGTGAGGACAGACTGAGGGAGCTGGGGCTGTTCAGTCTGGAGAAGAGAAGGATCCAAAGAGACTTAATTGTGACCTTCCAGTATCTGCAGGGGGCTGCAAGCAAGCTGGGGAGGGACTTTTGAGGGTGCCAGGGAGGGATAGGACTGGGGGGGATGGAACAAAACTAGAAATGGGGAGATTGAGATTGGATGTGAGGAAGAACTTCTCCATGAGACACTGGCACAGGTTGCCCAGGGAGGTGGTGGCAGCCTCCTGCCTGGAGGTGTTTGCAGCCAGGCTGGATGTGGCTGTGAGCAACCTGCTGTGGTGTGAGGTGTCCCGGCCCATGGCAGGGGGGTTGGAGCTGGCTGATACTGGAATGGTTTGGGTTGGAAGGGACCTTGAAGATCATCCAGTTCCAACCTCCCTCTCTGGGCAGGGACACCTTCCCCTCGTTCAGGTTGCTCAAGGCTTTGTCCAACCTGGCCTTGAACACTTCCAGGGAGAGGGCATCCACAACCTCCCTGGGCAACCTGTCCCTGTGTCTCACCACCCTTGCTGTAAAGGATTTTTCCCTAATCTCCAGTCTAAACCTGCCCTCCTCAAGGGGAGGGCAGATGCAATTGGTGCATCCTACTCCAAAAAGCCTGATCCCTTTTTACAGGGTGTCCTCATGTGCTCTCTTTGCCCATGGTAGGTGAGCTGCAGGCTGCCCTGTGTAAGAGAACACAGCTCTGTACCGTGCTCCTGGAGCATCTCTCCTCTGTTGCTGAAGTGGCTCAGGCCCTACCAGGGTGGAGAAGCTTCACTGGGCTGGCAGCAGCACTTGAGGGCCATGACCTGGGCATGCTCCCACCTTTCCTTCTGCCTGGCTGGAGTGGGAGCCCCCATCGTGTCGCCAAGTTTTCCTGCTGCAGGCTGCATGGGTGTTCCTCACTAGGGAGGTCCTGTGCCACTTGGCTCTCTTGCTCCATGCTCACATCTCAGAGTGCTGTGGGTGATTTAGAGGCTGTCCTCTGCCTCCTCGATTCACTGCCGTGCATGGCAGCAGCTCTGCCTCTGGATTCATCAGGATTCATTCCTCTCTTTCTCCTCCCTGGCAGATGGTGCCGAGTGGTTTGCAGAAGGTCTGTGCTGGGCTGTGAACTTGTGGTGTGGTGGAAGTTGCTCTTGTTTAGGCTTTTACTCCATCCCTCTGACCCAGTCAAAGCCCTTCTGGTGCTGGTTGCTCAGGAGAGCCTCAGGTGTCACTGCAGCAGAAGGCTTGAGATCCATCTGGGGATGGCACCATCACCATGGAGAAGTCAGGGCTGGATTCTGCTGGGGCTGCATCTCCCTGCATCTGCAGGCTCATGTCCTCACCTGCTCCCAGAGCCTCTCCCTTTCCCTTCCTCTGCAATTCCCAGTGTTTTCCTTCCCCCCACCTCCCTGTGAGCCCAGTAGAGCTTAGGAACTTAGAGCCCTTAGCTCAGGCCGGCGGTGGCCAGAGCAGAGAGGTGAGCTGCAGGAGAAGGGATGGAGATGTTTCATCTGGTGTGATGTTAGGGGAGGTGAGCAGCAAGTGGAGAGCGTGCTCAGGGGCTGAGGAATCAACACCTGATGTGAGATGGAGCAGCCTGAGGGAGTGGGTGGGACCCACTGTGTTCTAATTTCCCCTATTGAGGAGAACAACAGAAAGAAGAGAGGTCCTGTTCGTCACCTGTCCACCTAGGGTCAACCCTGTGTCTGAGGCATGCTGGAGGGCTGGGAGGAAAGGGACTGGCTCTTTTTGAGGCAGGTAGGGGAGAGGAGGAATTGATCGATTTGTTTGTTTACTCCTGGAGGCAAAAGAGTCTCTGAGGAAAGCTGTGAGTGGAGAGGGGGAAAGAGGGAGAAAACTGTCCCCTGTAGAGAAGGGGAGGTGAGCTCCCATCCAGCTGCCATGCAGCTATCTGTCTTGCTTTTTCCTCCTCTCCCTCAGTGGGAAATGAGAGTTAAGAGCCTAGCCAGGGGCAGCCCATTCCATGGAGTGGAGACACTCATCCAAAGCTGACAGCTGTCTGAAAGGCACTGGAGGAAGCCTGCTCAGTAAAGACAGCTGGGTGGAGAGCAGCAAAAGCAAGCAGGAAAGGGGCAGCGTGGCTGGAGCATGGGAAGGGAGAAGCTGGGAAAGCTGTGAGCTAATCCCAGCTCCACCACTGGCTGCCTGTGGGCAACTGGGTAAGTCACCTGTGTGCCCTCCTAGTCTTCTCTCTTGCCTGTCCAGAGAGCAAATCCAGCTCTTGGTGGTGTTGGGTGACTGGATGCAACAAAGAGTTTTGCTTTGGGCTTCTGTGTGGTGGCTCTTTAGAGCTGGGTCTACAAATGCTCACCTTGGCTGAGGCTTTTGGTACCACCACAGTACAGACATCTACCCTGCCTTTCTTCACATGGATGCAGAGATTCTTGACCAGAGATCTCTGAGAGGAGAGGGAGGGCACAGTTAGCCATGGAATCATAGAACTGCTTCAGCTGGGAAAGACCTCTAAGGTCATTGAGTCCAACCATTCTCTAGCTCTGCAACGAGTCAGCGTGGATCTCAAAGCTCAGTTTGTGCCCTGAGGTGCAGGAGCAGCCACAGCCTAACTAGTTGTAATTGGCAGTCTGGAGAAGGGAAGGCTGAGAGGGGATTTGGTAAATGCTTATCAATATCTGAGGGCTGGGGGTCAGGAGGCAGGGGACAGGCTCTGCTCACTGGCACCCTGGGATAGGACAAGGGGCAATGGAGAGAAACTGCAGCACAGGAGGTTCCACCTCAACATCAGGAGGAACTTCTTCACTGTGAGGGTCACAGAGCACTGGGACAGGCTGCCCAGAGAGGTTGTGCAGTCTCCTTCTCTGGAGGCTTTCAGGCCCCATCTGGATGCATTCCTGTGGGACCTGTGCTGGATTCCCTGCTCCTGCTCTGGCAGGGGGTTGGACTCACTGATCTTTGGAGGTCCCTTCCGAGCCCTGACATCCTGTGAGCCTGTGACAAAAGTTCCTCTTCGTTGTAGTGTAGTTTCACCTCTGTCTGAGCTCTGTCCTGGCTCCTTTCTTCCACCCAGTCTCTCCTTGTGCTGAAGCTATGGCTGTGAGAGGGAAGTGCATGGACATGGGGTAGCATGGAGCTGGCTGGAGCTGTGTAGCTCTGGAGGAGGCAGGGGAGCATCCTGGGCTGGATGGGGTAAGTCCATGTCTGTTCTTTTCGCTGTAGTCTTGCCTCCATTTCTGCTGCTGGTCCCTGTGGAAGCTGAGTGTGGGAGCAGATGGAGCTTTGCTGTGAGCCAGTGTGGCTCTCCTTGCGTTGTTACCATCCTGCAGCACACCTCACTTGCTTTCCCAGAGCCTTGCCAGCCCTGCTGGAGTCCACACACGCTGTGTCTGCTCTAGCTGGGTCGCTGAGCTGGGCTGACCAGCAGTGTCTAGTCCAAAGAGACTTTGCAGGCACGTCTTCCTTGCCCTGACTTTGCAAGTCCACACTGACCTTCCCAAGGGTGGGAGCTGGCTGTAGCCAGGTGGGGGTTGGTCTCTTCTCCCAGGCAACCTGTGGCAGAAAGAGAGGACAGTCTCAAACTGCTCCAGGGGAAGTTTAGGCTGGATGTTAGGAAGAAGTTCTTCCCAGCAAGAGAGATTGGCCATTGGGACGTGCTGCCCAGGGAGGTGGTGGAGTCACCATCACTGGAGGTGTTTAGGAAGAGCCTGGATGAGGCACTCGGTGCCATGGTTGAGTTGATTAGGTGGTGTTGGGTGATAGGTTGGACTGGATGATCTCTCAGGTCTTTTCCAACCTGGTTAATTGTGTGTCCTGTTTGTGTGGGGCTCCCCAGCTGCCCAGGGACAGTGTGGGAGAGGATCACTTTGGGAAGGCAGTGCCATGACTACAAAGGGTTTGCTGCCCCCATGGATTTGACCGGAGCGGCTTGGCCCGGGGCACCGGGGTGGAGAAGGCGATGGCTGGCGGTGGAGCCAGCTCCACCATCCTGCTCCAGCCTCCTGCTTCAGGCCTCTCCCCGTCCTCTTGTGCAACTGAAAGGTTGGAGTCTGGGCTCCCGTTCAAGCGATTACATAAACGTAGCAGAACAACAAGGTTTCCCCGAAGCAGCTCCATCTGTGCAGGGCACTTGTTCCTCAGGACTCCCTCGGTCGTGCTGTGCTCTGCTGGCCTTTGTGCCAAACTCCATACCCACGGTTTAAAAATAACATCTGGGTGTGACAGCTCCATTATTTACCTAGGAGCCAACACTGGCTGAGAGGCAGAGCCAACCAGCTGGAAGTCTGGAGCAAGACATTCTCTTCTTGTCTACCACTGAGCTGTGTATTACCTCCTGCTGCCTCAGTTTCCCTGCTGGTGAGTCAGGGATAACAGGACAAAAACAGCTCATGAAAACTTCTGCAAGGCTTAGGGACTTTAAGGCTCTCAGTTAGGACTCACTTGAAGGTGTCCAGAGAAGGGCAAGGAGGCTGGGGAGGGGTCTGGAGCACAGCCCTGGGAGGAGAGGCTGAGGGAGCTGGGGTTGCTGAGCCTGCAGAAGAGGAGGCTCAGGGGAGACCTTCTTGCTGTCTACAACTACCTGAAGGGAGGTTGTAGCCAGGTGGGGGTTGGTCTCTTCTCCCAGGCACCCAGCACCAGAACAAGAGGACACAGTCTCAAGCTGTGCCAGGGGAGGTTCAGGCTGGATGTAGGAAGAAGTTCTTCCCAGCAAGAGAGATTGGCCATTGGAATGTGCTGCCCAGGGAGGTGGTAGAATCCTTGGAGGTGTTCAAAAAGGGCTTGGATGTGGCACTTGAAGCTACGGTTGAGTTGTCAGGAGGTGTTGGGTGACAGGTTGGACTTGGTGATCTCTGAGGTCTTTTCCAACCTGGTTGATTCTGTGATTCTTCCAGACTCCAGGAGTGGTAGAATGCTGAGGCAGACCACAACCAGACTTGGCAGAGCTGGCTGAGGGTTGGACTCGATGACCTTCAAGGTCTTTTCCAACCAAGATGTCCCTGCTGAGTGCAGGGGGACTGGGCTGGATGAACTTTCAAGGTCCCTTCCAACCCAAACCAGCCTGGGATCCTCTGATTCATGGCTGTGTTGCTGGCTCTCCCTTTATCCCCAGAACAAAATCACTGCACACTCCATTCTCCTTCACTTCCACCCTGCTGGCTCTGTCTGTGCTTTTCACTTCAATGCCAGCTCAATGCCAGGCACCTTTTTCTTCCTGACTGTACACTTACTGGTGTCTTAATCCATGCAAACAACTCTAACCCATGTGGAGAGGTCACCCTGTGGAAGGTCAAACCTTAGGCATTTTCTTCAGTGTCTGAAAAATCCTCTTTTGGATATTCCTGCCCATCATGGACAAACGTGGGCTGGGAGGCCTGAAGGTTGTGGCAGCTTCCTCTGGGACAGCAGAAGCTTCAGGAGTCATGAGAAAGGTAGCATCCCCATGCTTTCACCTCTGGCTGGAACTGGAGGCAGCACAGTGCAATGGAGCAACCAGGCTGGAGGAGTTGAGAGCAGCCCTGAAGAAAAGGAGCTGGGGGTGCTGGTGGGTGAGAAGCTCAGCAGGAGCCAGCAGCGAGCACTTGCAGCCCAGAGAGCCAATCCCAGCCTGGGCTGCAGCAAGAGGAGCAGAGCCAGCAGGGCCAGGGAGGGGATTCTCCCCCTCTGCTCTGCTCTGCTGTGACCACAGCTGGAGCTCTATGTCCAGTGCTGGAGCCTCTATTGCAGGAAGGATCTGGAGGCACTGGAAGGTGTCCAGAGAAGGGCCATGAGGATGAGCAGAGGGCTGGAGCTGCTCTGCTGTGAGGACAGACTGAGGGAGTTGGGGCTGTTCAGTCTGGAGAAGAGAAGGCTCCAAAGGAGACCTAATTGTGGCTTTCCAGTATCTGCAGGGGGCTGCAAGCAAGCTGGGGAGGGACTTTTGAGGGTGTCAGGGAGGGATAGGACTGGGGGGGATGGAGCAAAACTAGAAGTGGGGAGATTGAGATTGGATGTGAGGAAGAAGTTGTTGCCCATGAGGGTGGTGAGAGCCTGGCACAGCTTGCCCAGGGAGGTGGTGGCAGCCTCCTGCCTGGAGGTGTTTGCAGCCAGGCTGGAGGTGGCTGTGAGCAACCTGCTGTGGTGTGAGGTGTCCCTGGCCATGGCAGGGGGTTGGAACTGGCTGAGCCTTGAGGTCCCTTCCAACTGTAACAATTCTATGATTCTCTCATGGCTCCTGGGAATGTCCTCCCACAGTAAGCTGAAGGCACAAAACTGTGGCATTTTAATACAAGTGAAGCTTTCTGTCAGCTCTCCATGCAGCCCTGGAGTGCCACGAATTCTTGTGAAGAAGGCTGGGTTCTTGGGGGTGTGAATCCATGTGGTTCCACTGACTGTCTTGCAGCTCAGCTCCAGCTCTGCCAGCTGGGAAGCCATCCTAAAGAGCTTAAAGCAGCCTGCCTAGAATTCACTCCATTCTTGTGATGACAGGTTTCCACTCCCATTTCCACTCTGCACATGGCCAACAACTTCTGGGCCAGGCAAAACTGGAATTTCTAGGATAGCTCAGATCAGACCTTCCCTGGGAGCCAAACTCCACAGATGTTTGGGGCTTCAGTTTGGGCCAGCCAGTAACAGATCCACCTACCAACCCTGGAGCAAGCAGCAGTATTGGAAGGCACCTGATGGGCATCTAGTAGGTGACAAGGATCACCTTGCCCTCATCTGTTGACTCTGGATTGACAAAGGATTCTTGACGGAGTTTGGATGTTCTTCGTTTTTCCTTCTTCCCTCCTCACCTCCCATCCTCCTGACCCTTTATTAATCCTGAGGCAGAGGGGAGGAAAAGAAACTCCAGAGTGAGCAGGAGCCTGGGACTAGAATCAGCCAAGGAGAGCTTGGGTTTTGTTTACTCATTGTTTTGAACCTCCACTCTTTGCCCTCAGATCAAGCTCCAAAGAGAAGGGGCAGCCTGGAAGGAGACTTCAGCTGTCTCTACAGCTCTGAAATACCCTGAGAGAAACCCTAGCAAAAGGCTGAGGCAGTGGGGTGGATGACACCCAACAAGAAGAGTTCTTGTTGCAGAAGCTGAATGTCTGGTGGCTTGGGGTTTTTTTTGCTGTGGTGTCCTTGTCTCTGGAGAGTTTGACCCTCCTTGTGATGGTGAGGAAAGGGCAGTCACACGAGGAGGGGCCACCTCTGCTCACTTTTCCAGGGTTTCCCAGGGATGGCTGTCACCTTTAGGGCTGTCACCTTTAGGGCTTGTGACCTGTCTGTCTGTTGTATGAGAGGGCTCCTCCTTGTCTAGCAGGCAGGGCAGAAGCAGAAGACACAGAGTGCAGGAGCTGTCTCTAAAACGCTGCCTGGACTATTTCTAAGCAAGGGACTGTTTACTTTTGGCACACTCCTGATCCTCTTGGATCTGGCTGCAGGTATAAAATTAAGCAGAAGCTTAACTGCTTCATTAGGGCTTTATTAGGGCTGAGTGAGGAGTTCTCATCACCTAAGGCATAAACCATCTCTGAGAAGACTTGCTGGGGGTCAGGAGGCAGGGGACAGGCCCTGCTCAACTGGCACCCTGGCATGGGACAAGGGGCATTGGATGGAAACTCCAGCACAGGAGGTTCCACCTCAACATCAGGAGGAACTTCTTCACTGTGAGGGTCACAGAGCACTGGGACAGGCTGCCCAGAGAGGTTGTGGAGTCTCCTTCTCTGGAGGCTTTCAAGCCCCATCTGGATGTGTTCCTGTGTGACCTGTGCTGGATTCTCTGCTCCTGCTCTGGCAGGGGGTTGGACTCGATGTACTCTGGAAGTCTCTTCCAACCCCTAACATCCTGTGAGCCTGTGAAGACCTAGCAACAAGCAGCCTGAGTGGGCAAAATTCCTTCCTGACTGCCACAGCAGAGGGTTTTTCTGCATCCTTTTTGTTTACAGCCTGGTTAATTTCTGGTCCTGGCGACTGCTGAACCCAGGTTCCTCGTGTAGCTCAGTGCCTGGTTGGAAGCCATGTGGTTGTTCCAATGTTCCCTGTCCTGTAAACATCTCCTAGAACATGGCACACCGCTTCATCTGGCTCTTGTTAAGCAGAGAATGTGCTGATTGTTGTGCAGGGGTTTGTCAAAGTGATTTGGTGCCTCCAGACTTCGCCGAGGGTCAGGGCGGCTTCCCCAAGGTGCTGTCTCCTCCTTGACAGCTGCCCTGGAGAGGGGTAGGAAAGGTTCAAATAAGAAAGGAAAGGAGGGAAATAAAAAGTTTCAATATACTGTACACAAGCAAAAAGTGCCAAAAAGCAGGCAGAGTGCATGTCAGGGAGTTATTTACAGTGGCTGGAGTTTGAAATCTGTGGAGGCTGAAGTTAAAATATCAGCTGGGATCCCAGCCCAAGCTTGGTCACAAACGGAACGCATCAAAAAGTGCTCAGGAAATGAGCAGAGGCCCTGCTGAGCAGAGCCAGCTCCTCTGTGGCTGCTCAGAGCTCCAGCAGAGGCAGAAAAGCCCTGCGAAGGGAATGAGAGCAGCCGAAGGGAACAAGTGTCAGGGCAGTGCCCCTGCCCTCTGGGGAGCCGGGGAGCCGCTGGGCGAGTGCGGCGATGCCCTGGGCAGCTGAGGGACCTCTCGGCAGAGGAGGGGAGGAAGTCTGCGGCAGCCCTAATGTCATCTCGCAGTTATTGTGGGTAGTAATAGGGCCAGAATGCCCTAAAACATCAGGAGAGGTTTGCAGCTGGTGTGAGCTGGTGTTTCACCGCTGATTCCAGCAGCCTCCTGGTTTGCATCGGGAGCAGTGCGGCCAGCGGGACCAAGGCACCGATCGTGCCCCGGTGCTCGGGACTGCTGAGGCTGCACATCAAGTATTGAGTTCAGTCGTGGGTCTCACTCCAAGAAGGACATTGAGGTGCAGGGGCAGGTCCAGAGAAGGGCAACAAAGCTGCTGGAGGGTGTGGAGAGCAGGGCTGGTGAGGAGTACTGGGAGTAACTGAAACTGTTCAACCTGGAGAAAAGGAGGCTGAGGGGAGACCTTCTGACCTGAAAGAAGGTTGGAGCAAGGTGGGGATCAGTCTCTTCTCCTGCTACTTGTTAATGGGGAGAAGAGGAAATGGCTTCAAGCTGAGGTTGAGCTTGGACATGAGGAAAATTTCTTCCCCCCAAATGCCTGGAACAGGCTGCCCACAGCAGTAGTGGAGTCCCCATTCCTGAAGGGATTGAAAGGCCACATAAGATCATAGAATCAATCATAGAATCAATAATGTGGTGCTGAGGAACATGGTTCAGTAGAGACTTGTCAGTGCTGCCTGGACAAGTGGGTTTGATGAGCTTAAAGATCTCTTCCAGCCAAATAGATTCTCTAATTGTGGTAGTTCCATGGTGATGCTGAGCTGCTGGAAGGGGTCCAGAGAAGGGCAGCAAAGCTGGGGAGGGGTCTGGAGCACAGCCCTGGGAGGAGAGGCTGAGGGAGCTGGGGTTGCTTAGCCGGGAGAAGAGGAGGCTCAGGGGAGACCTTCTTGCTCTGTACCACTCCCTGAAGGGAGGTTGTAGCCAGGAGGGGATTGGTCTCTTCTCCCAGGCAAGCAGCACCAGAACAAGAGGACACAGCCTCAAGCAGTGCCAGGGGAAGTTCAGGCTGGATGTTAGGAAGGAGTTCTTCCCAGCAAGAGAGATTGGCCATTGGGATGTGCTGCCCAGGGAGGTGGTGGAGTCCCCATCCCTGGAAGTGTTTAGGAAGAGCCTGGATGAGGCACTTGGTGCCATGGTTTAGTGGATCAGATGGTGCTGGGTGATAGGTTGGACTTGATGATCTCAAAGGTCTTTTCCAACCTGGTTAATTCTGCATTCTGTGAGAGGGATTGGATGAGGAGCTGCAGAACAGCTCAGACCTGGTGGGACCCTCTGAGCACAGGCAGTGTAAGAATGGGGCTGACAAGGCTGTGCCATGGTGGTGGCCATGACCTGGCCAGTGTGGGTGGTGAGTGACCTGCAGAAGGAGCAGGCAGAAGGCAGCAGACACACTGCTGGTGCAGCTCTCCTGCCTGTCCCCACCAGCCTCGGGCAGGAGGTTCTGGAGCTGCTCCTTGGGTAGGAGCATGAAGCAAAGGGGTGTGAGAGGAGCAGCAGGCTCTCTTTGTGGGACACCTGCTTGTTGTTAAACTCCCACAGCTTAAATCCCCACCAACACACACAGACGTGTTGGTCCTCTCAGGACAGGAGTGCTTCCTCTTCCATTTCTCAGCTCTTTGGTGTGTCTCCTGAGACAGACAACAGCAGCACCATGTGTTTGTCATCTGCTCCTGCTGCCTGGGCTTCTGTTGTCATCCTCCCCATGCAGAGGTAGCCTTCCTTAGGAGAAAAGTGGAGGTGGATACAGACCATAGCCCAGCATTTGTTCCTTGTGGTGGAAAGAATCATAGAATCCACCAGGTTGGACAAGACCTCAGAGATCATCAAGTCCAACCTGTTACCTAATACCTAACACCTCCTGACAACTAACCCATGGCTCCAAGGGCCACATCCAAGCCTTTTTGAACACCTCCAGGGATGGGGGCTCCACCTCCACCCTGGGCAGCACATCCCAGTGGCCAATTACTCTTCCTGGGAAGAACTCCCAGTCCAACCCCCACCTGGCTACAACCTCCCTTCAGGGAGTTGTAGAGAGCACCAAGGTGTCCCCTGAGCCTCCTTCTCCAGGCTAAATAACCTCAAGTCCCTCAGCCTCTCATAGGAAAGAGGAGTGGGTCTCTCCTCTCCTCTGTGATCACAGCACTCTGTGATCACACCTTTCCCTCTGAAGTGTTAGGTGGGACTTGTGTGAAGTCCTCTTCCTGCACAGCTGCTTGAGATGACATCCTGCTGGGTCTCTGTGGGTTCCTTCAGGGCTAGCCATGACCGAGGGAGGGACTCCAGCCACTTGCTAGTCCGCTCTGTTACCCAGCACCTCTGCATCAGCCTTAACTGGCCTGAATAGAAAGCAGGAGCTGATAAGTTCATCTCATGAACTTGATGGTGAATACTGATGCAAGTGATTCATCACCAAAGTGTGTTGGTGTTTTATGGCATCTGTACCTGAAAGAGGATGTTCAGCTGGACCTGGCCTGCAATGGATGATTAGAAGGAAGTTCCCAGGGCTGGCTGTCCTGCACTGAGGACATGTTCTGGTTGCTGAGGCACACTGCTGCTTTCCCATGGTCACAGCCAGAGCTAGCAAGGCAGGCAGTGTCAAACAGCTCAAAGCTGGGGAAGCCTTGTTGAGCCTCCTTGACCTTGCTGCTCCCTCCTGTGCCACAGTGCACATGAGGTGCACGGTTCCTTAACCCTGCTGCTGTGGACGTCCCTGCAAGTGTTAGTGTGTTGGTCACCAGAGCCCTGAGGACCTCAGCTGTTCCCTTATGCTGTGCACAACGCACTCGTGGCCTCCAGGAAGCTGTTTTCACACACCGGTGGTGTGAGTGGCGAGTGGCTCTGCTCTGTGCAAGGTTGTGGACTGCAGCTAGAGGGAGTGAGCAGGCAGAAGATAGGTTCAGCTAAAATTTCACATCTGGAACTTTTCATCTTGCTGCTCTTTCCTGCTTCCCCTGATCTCTGGCATCTGCTGTAGTTCCAGACATACCTGGCTCCAGGAGGCTTCGGTGTGCATGTGCGTTCAGAACCTTGAATCACAGAATGGTTTGGCTTGGAAGGGACCTTGCAAAGTCATCCAGTCCCACCCCCTGCAGTCAGCAGGGACATCTGCAGCTAGAGCAGGTTGCTCAGAGCCCCAAGCAACCTGAGCTGCAATGGCTCCAGGGATGGGGCAGCTACCACCTCTCTAGCCAACCGAGGGCAATGTCTCACCGCCCTCAGCGTCAAACGTTTCTCTTCCTTCTCTCCAGTCTGAATCTCCCTTTTAGTTTCAAGCCATCACCCCTTGTCCTGTCACACCAGGCCCTGCTCAAAAGTCTCTCCCCAGCTTTCTGATCAGCGCCTTTAAGTCCTGAAAGGCCACCAGAAGGTCTCCTTGGAGCCTTCTCTTCTGCAGGCTGAACAACCCCAACTCTCTCAGCCTATTCTCACAGCAGAGGGCTTCCAGCTCTCTCCTTGCTGTTGTGGCCTCCTCTGGACCCACTCCAACAGGTCCACATCTCTCTTGTGCTCCAGAGCTGGCCCCTGTACATGAAGGTACACATGCTCCATGTCTGTGCGGGTGTTACGGCGAGGGTGACAGAGCCCTGGGGCAGGCTGCCCAGGGAGGTTGTGGAGTTTCCTTCTCTGGAGCCTTTCCAACCCCACCTGGCTGCATTCCTGTGCAGACTGCCCTGGGTGATGCTGCTTTGGCAGGGGGGCTGGACTGGATGATCTCTGGAGGTCCCTTCCAACCTCTAATGCAGTGTGATGCTGTGGGGGGTGTGTTGCCTCAGCAGATCTGCCGAGTGCCGTCGGTTGCTAATGCTTGTGGTGAGACAAGATGTGAGGTCCGCCCCGGCGGCCGAGGTCGGAGCGCGTGAGGCGCGGCGCACACGTCACGCCCGAGTGGCCTTCTCTCCAGAGATGCTGCAGTCCAGGCTGAGGAGGAGGAGGAGCACCAGATGGATCCCACAAGCAGACAGGCGGCGTGGGTGGGGGAGGAGCACGAAATACCACCGAGATAATTGGGATGAATGATTAATGGCTTGAAGGGGTAAGAAGGGGCCAAAACGCGCCAGCTGAGCGCTGGCTGGCGAGGCTCCGCTGGCGCCTCAGCGGAGGTGGACAGCAGCTCGATGGTGTCTTGGGCTTGCTCCTCATCCAGGCTGCTGAGTCTGGTTCTCAGGCTGTGCTGGCAGCAGCTGAGCTCTAGGCTGACACTGCAGGCACGCCGTAGGGGCGGTGTCACTGCAGCGCCTTCTGGCCGCAGTGCAAACCCAGCCACACCGGAGCGCTCCTCCCTGCCCCGCTCCTCGTCTCCTAGGAGCTGATCCAGCACCCACTGGATGTCAGTGAGCTCTCGACCCTTATGGGCTCTGGGACAGCCACGGAATCATAGAATCAACCAGGTTGGAAAAGACCTCAGAGATCAAGTCCAACCTATCACCCAGCACCGTCTAATCAACTAAACCATGGCACCAAGCACCCCATCCATTCTCCTCCTGAACACCTCCAGGGATGGGGACTCCACCACCTCCCTGGGCAGCACATCCCAATGGCCAGTTACTCTTTCTATGAAGAATTTCTTCCTCACCTCCAGCCTAAACCTCCCCTGGCACAGCTTGAGACTGTGTCCTCTTGTTCTGGTGCTTGTTGCCTGGGAGAAGAGACCAACCCCCACCTGGCTACAACCTCCCTTCAGGGAGTTGTAGAGAGCAAGAAGGTCTCCCTGAGCCTCCTCTTCTCCAGGCTAAGCAACCCCAGCTCCCTCAGCCTCTCCTCCCAGGGCTGTGCTTCAGACCCCTCCCCAGCCTCCTTGCCCTTCTCTGGACACCTCCCAGCAACTCAATGTCCTTCTTAAATTGAGGAGCCCAGAACTGGACACAGGACTCAAGGTGTGGCCTAACCTAGCCCTAGAATAGTCAAATGGACTCCAAACTGGACAAAACAATAAGGATGTGTCTTTGAAATGAGGAGAAGAGCTGTGTGTGAGATGCATGTTGTAGATTTCTGTTTGCCTGTGTGCATTTTTCCTGGGTGAAATCAGCCTGGCTTTATATCTGCTGCATCTCTCCTCACATCTGGTGTAGGTTACAGCAGGCCAAGCAGTGACAGGAGTCAAATACGTGGGAAACAGATCTGTGGGCTGCTTGGCACCAGCACTTCCATGGGTTTGAAGTGGTTTTCAACCCCAAGCTTTTGGGCCATGTTCCTGTTGTCCTCTTTGATTTCTCTTGAGGGATTGTCTCATGGGTCTCCTAAGTCAGTTGGGTTTGTGTCACAAAGCTCCTTCCAGGCAACCAGCACCAGGACAAGAGGACACAGACTCAAGCTGTGCCAGGGGAGGTTTAGGCTGGAGGTGAGGAGAATGTTCTTCCCAGAAAGAGTAATTGGCCATTGGGATGTGCTGCCCAGGGAGGTGGTGGAGTCCCCATCCCTGGAGGTGCTCAAGAAAGGCTTGGATGTGGCACTTGGAGCCATGATTTAGTTGTCAGGAGGTGTTGGACTTGATGATCTCTGAGGTCTTTTCCAACCTTATTGATTCTGTGATTGTTTTTATGGCAGTGGCTGGCTGGCTGGCCCCAGAGGCCACTCAGCTTTCTCCCCACTCTGACAGAATCACGATCTCAGGGGTAGGAAGGGACCTCTGAGGATCACCCAGTCCAACCCCCTCTGCCAGAGCAGCATCACCTAAAGCAGATCACACAGGAACACATCCAGGTGGACCTTGGAAGTCTCCCGAGATGGAGACTCTACCACCTCTTTGGACAGCTTGCTCCAGTGCTCTGCCACCCTCAAAGCAAGGAAATCCCTTCTCACGTTCAGATGGAACTTCTTATGTCCAAGTTTATGCCATTCCCTCTTGTCCTGGCCACTGAGAAGCGTGCCCAGGTTGGATGGCAGTAGATGAGGCTCTTCCCTTGGTGTGGATGAACACAGGATGCCCATGCTGCTGAGCTGGCAGGTTCCCCCACCACAGCCTTCTCTTGAGAAGTCAATGCAGGGCAGGGGGAAGGACGCAGAAGGCACCAAGGAAAGGTTTTTCTTCCTTCCTCGCGCAGGATTTGGTGGTGGCTCTGGTCTGCGTAACAGCTCGTGCAGATAGGTGGCCAGGTGGGATTTCAGCTCATTGGACTCCACTCTGGAGAGGATTGTGCCTGCAGAACTCTGGATCCTTCCCTGAGTGAGCTCAAATAATTACAAAGTCATTTCCAGTAATTCCCTGCCTCGAAGGCCAGCGTTGCTCTGACAACCGCTCCGGGTGGATCGGCTGTGGGAGCTGAACCTGGAGCCTCTGGATCCAACAGGACAAGCCTCTATTGTTAGAGCTGAGGAGCTGAAATCCTTTCCTATGACAGCAGCCTCATTCTGCACCCCTCTGCCAGGCAGAGGGATGAAAGCAGAAGGAGTTCCACTGCCACAGACGTCACAGGGACTTGGTCCAGCTCGCTGTCCACCAGTGCTGTGTGTGTGTGTGCTCAGTGTTTGGGCTGCCAGCTGGATCCGGGATGAGATGTCAGGGTGTGAGCAGGTAGATGTCTTCTCAAGGAGGTTCTGTGGGCTTCCCTCAGGGCCTAGGTGCTGCTGGTGTCTCTGAACATGGATGCTCTTTTCACCTGTCTGGGGGTCAGCAGAGCACAGATTTGGGAAGGGAAATACTTGCAGCTGCTGTCACACAGACACACACACACGAGCAGACCTTGTGCTCCTCTTGAGGCAGAGCTGTGCAGACAGCCAGCCTCAGCGTGAGGATTCAGAGAAGGATGCTGGCTCTGGTGCCAAACTTGTGGTTTCCTCTAACTCATTTTGCAGGGCCTCCTTTTGCTGGCTAGAAAAGCCTTCACTTGAAATGCAATTACCCAGATGTGGAGAAGAGAGGGGAACAGGCATAAGCCAGCCATGCTAGGAGAGAGGAAACTTCCTCAGCTTGCCCCTTCCCCATCAACAGTGCCACCCTTCCTGTGCTACACAGATGAAGAAGGGAAGACCTGGGCTGGATCCCACAAAGTGACCTTGCAGAGCTTTGCCAGTAAACCTTAGGTCATAAGAAGGGGTAGGGAGATAGAGGGTCAGGTATCATCTCATCAGCAGTGCCAATCAGCAGTGTTGTTGGAGTCAGTGGATAGAATACAGAATTAATCAGGCTGGAAAAGACCTTTGAGATCATCAAGTCCAACCTATCACCCAACACCATCTGATCAACTAAGCCATGGCTCCAAGTGCCTCATCCAGGCTCTTAAACACCTCCAGGGATGGTGACTCCACCACCTCCCTGGGCAGCACATTCCAATGGCCAATCTCTCTTTCCCATAACCAAGATCTTCTACCTAACCCTGAGCTGCTGAATGCACCAGAACAAGAGGACACAGTCTCAAGCTGTGCCAGGGGAAGTTTAGGCTGGAGGTGAGGAGAAAGTTCTTCCCAGAGAGAGTTGTTAGCCATTGGAATGTGCAGCCCAGGGAGGTGGTGGAGTCCCCATCACTGGAGGTGTTCAAGAGGGATTGGATGTGGCACTTGGTGCCATGGTTTGGTCATGAGGTCTGTGGTGACAGGTTGGACTTGATGATCTTTGAGGCCTCTTCCAACCTTGGTGGTTCTGTGATTCTGTATTCTCTGCTGGCAATCCATGTGCTGGGTGAGGGCAGAAGGCTGGGGAAGGGTTTCCAGACTTGAATTAACAGCCAAGGACAAAAGGATGTGCTGGTTAGCTGCAAGGAATGTTTCCCCAAGACAAAAGGATGAGCTTGGGTTTCCTCAAGAGCCCAGAAGTCAGGTTCTGGGATTATTTGTTGACACCCAAAGCCAGTTCTTTAGTTTGCTCCTTTAAAATAAAACAACAGAGAAAGGGGTTGGGGTGGGTGGGTGGTAAGGATTTTATGGTAATTGGCTCACACAATAGGAGTGAATGTAATGACCCAGGACCAATCTGCCTGTCTGTGGTCTGCAGATGAGGAGATGTTTGCAAATAAGCAAGTTGTATGGTTAAGGATGGAGGCATTGTTCCAGCTGCTGCTTACAAGGAAGGGAGAGAGAAAAGCAGAGATGCAGCAATAGAAGTCTGTTGGGGGGAGCTCTGGCTGAGTGCTACATACTGCAGTCCTTCCCTGGCTCCAGGCACCAGAGCAGGCTCAGAAGTCTCTCTGGCCCTCTGCTTTGCCCTAGTGGCACAGAAAAGTTGTCCTCAACCCCATCTGTGTGTTTGGGATGGAATGGAATGGAATGGAATGGAATGGAATGGAATGGAATGGAATGGAATGGAATGGAATGGAATGGAATGGAATGGAATGGAATGGAATGGAATGGAATGGACCAGGTTGGAAGAGACCTTTGAGATCATCAAGTCCAACCTGTCACACAACACCATCTAATCAACTAAACCATGGCACCAAGCACCCCATCCAGTCTCCTCCTAAACACCTCCAGTGATGGTGACTCCAGCACCTCCCTGGGCAGCACATTCCAAGGGCCAATCTCTCTTGCTGGGAAGAACTTCTTCCTAACATCCAGCCTGGACCTCCCTGGCACTGCTTGAGACTGTGTCCTCTTGTTCTGGTGCTGGTTGCCTGGGAGAAGAGACCAACCCTCACCTGGCTACAACCTGCCTTCAGGGAGTTGTAGACAGCAAGAAGGTCTCCCCTGAGCCTCCTCTTCTCCAGGCTAAGCAACCCCAGCTCCCTCAGCCTCTCCTCACAGGGCTGTGCTCCAGACCCCTCCCCAGCTTTGTTGCCCTTTGTTTGCTGCATGACTTGGTAGCCCACAGCTGCAATGGCCACAGCTGTTTGAAGTCAGTTTCTTGTTGGTTGTAGGAAGGTGAAGGCATTTCTTACAGAGAGCACTTTGTCTCCACTCAGCTCATCACAAGGGGACTTTCCTTCTGGGAGAGGGTCTAGGGGAATAGTTCACCACAGCCTCCTGTGAGGTGTGGGTGGTGAGGTGTGGGTGATGAAGTCTCTCCTATGTATCCCTGAGAAGTGGCATCTTACCACAGAATCACAGACTGGTTTGGGTGGGAAGAGACCTCTGAAGGTCCAGCCCAATCCCCCTGCAGTCAGCAGGGACAGCTGCAACTAGAGCAGATTGCTCAGAGACCCCGACAACCTGACCAGGAATGGTTCCAGGGATGGGACATCTCCCACCTCCCTGGGCAACCTGGGCCAGTACCTCAGCACCCTCAGTGGCAAACATTTCTCTCTTCTCTCTCTTCTGAATCCACCGCTCAGTTTCAAACCATCACCCTTTGTCCTGTCCCATCAGGCCCTGCTCCAAAGCCTGTCCCCAGCTGTCTTCTAGGTTCTGGGTTGTTTTGAGGAGGGTCTTTACTCCACCACGATGTGAGGAGGCAGAATACTAGAGGGAGCCCTTAGCCAGTGACTGGTTTTGTGGTCCCTGTTGCTGTCATTGTTTATTCTTGTATCTGCTTGGGTGAAGAAAGATCTAGCTCTTGTGGGTGCAGCATGTGCCAGTGGAGGAGCAGAAGTCTGCTGTGGATTTGTGCTGTGTTTGCATTTCAACTTCTTGCACTGATCTTCCTTAAGAGGTTTCTATTCATCTCCCTTCTCTGGTTCCTCGAGGAGCTGCTTTAATAAAATCCATGAGCCAGAGCCAGTCCTAGATAGAGTGACTCTGGCTGCTCTTCATTAAGATCTTCATTCCTCATGAGCTGTTAGCAGGGGAATGTGACAAAGACATCTGTCAGAGTGGACTTGGTCTGCTTTTGGCAGCCGTTGCTGGTGGCTGCCATGGCTTGGATCAAGGGCTGGTTGCTCTGACTTGTGCATCCATGTCTGTTGTGTGTCTTCTGCCTTCTCTTCTCCAGACTGAACAGCCCCAACTCCCTCAGCCTGTCCTCAGAGCAGAGCAGCTCCAGCCCTCTGATCATCAGAGAATCATAGAATCAACAAGGTTGGAAAAGACCTCAAAGATCATCAAGTCCAGCCTGTCACCCAAGACCTCATGACTACCAGACCATGGCACCAAGTGCCACCCCTGGCGCAGCTTGAGACTGTGTCCTCTTGTTCTGGTGCTGGGTGCCTGGGAGAAGAGACCAACCCCCACCTGGCTACAACCTCCCTTCAGGGAGTTGTAGAGAGCAATGAGGTCTCCCCTAAGCCTCCTCTTCTCCAGGCTAAGCAACCCCAGCCCCCTCAGCCCTCATGGCCCTTCTCTGGACACCTTCCAGCACCTCCAGATCCAGTCTAAACCCATCCCCCTGCAGCTTCAATCCTTTTCTCTTGTCCTATCACAACAAACCCTTGCCAAAAGTCATTCCTGAAGCAAGGCTTTCTGCTTTGGGGTGGACAGCCCTGAAAGAGTTAAGCACCTGGGAGGGCTTTCCAGGATCCCAATTCTAGGTCGTTCTAAGTCGGGGTTTGGAGCAGTTAACAATGGCAATTGTTCTGAGCAATCTGATAATGTTCTCGCGGGCCGGGGTGCTTTGTTTGAGGGTGTTGTCACTTCATATCTGTCTGGAAGTGAGGTAGTGGAAGGAGTTCTGGAATAATTCAAAGCTTTTCCTCTGCTCTTTATCCGCAATCTTTGGCGGGGGTGGGTGTGCGCCGGGCCGCCCAGCCCTCCGCCGCTCCACTGGCAGTTCCCTCCCCGCAGAGCTCGGCCAGCTAAAGCTGGCCCTTCACGGTGCCACACTGCATTAGAGGTTGGAAGGGACCTCCAGAGATCGTCCAGTTCCACCCCCTGCCAGAGCAGCATCACCCAGGGCACTCTGCACAGGAATGCAGCCAGGTGGGGTTGGAAAGGCTCCAGAGCAGGAGACTCCACAACCCCTCTGGCAGCCTGCTCCAGGGCTCTGGCACCCTCACTGCGAAGAAGTTGCTCCTCATGTTGAGGTGAAATCTTCTGGGTTCAAGCTTGACCACATTGTTCCTTGTTTTATCGCTGTGCACCACTGAAAAGAGCTTGGCCCCCTCCACTTGACAGCCAACCCTCAGATCCTGATAGACGTTCATCAGATCCCCTCTCAGCCTTCTCTTCTCAAGACTAAATAGCCTCAGGGCTCTCAGTCTCTCTTCACAGGGGAGGTGCTCAGGACCCCTAACCATCAGGGAGGTGGAGCCCCAGGGCTCTCAGTCTCTCTTCACAGGGGAGGTGCTCAGGGCCCCTAATCATCAGGGAGGTGGTGGAAGCCTCATCCCTGGAGGTGTTTGCAGCCAGGCTGGATGTGGCTGTGAGCAACCTGCTGTAGTGTGAGGTGTCCCTGGCCATGGCAGGGGGGTTGGAACTGGCTGAGCCTTGGGGTCCCTTCCAGCCCTGACAATTCTGTGATCCTCATGGCTCTCTGTTGGATTCTCTCCAGCAGGTCTCTGTCTCTCTTGAACTGGGGAGCCCAAAACTGGGGTTAGGCTTTTATGGACCTTTCTTTTGCTGTGCACACATCCGGCCTGTCAGAGTAGGCTGAGCAGCGGAGAAGGACGATGCTCTGAGCACCAGGGAAGCATCCTCTCTAGGAAGGAACAGAAAGCATGTGGGGAGTGCCACAAAGATCCAGGAGATCAGAGAGCCTGTATGGCATTCCCCTAGGAGACACTGCTCAAAACCTGACTCAAAAGAATGTGCCTTTGTTACTTGGAGCCATCTGCTATCTCCTCTGAGCCGATGGCTGTTTGAAGCTTTCAAAGCTCTCCTTTTCCACCTGTATGGGAGGGAGGGAATTTATTAACTCCTTTGTTTTTTGCCTTGTGCATGGCTTAAGCACAGTCAAAACATTTCTTCTGTAGCCTCTCTGAAACCACTGGCTCCACCAGATGCACCTCAAGTCTTCTGTTTGCTTCCATTTCATGTGCCTGTGGGGCCTGGTGGCTTCACAGTGGGCAAAGGTTTTGGAGTTCAAAAGGCAGACCTGTGTCCAGGAAACAAACCTGGCAGCTGGAGGACAAGTGTTTCCTTGCCTTGGATCACTTTTGCACCATGGAGTCACACCAGAGGGCTGGATCAGGGGGAAGCTCTTGGTCACTGTACTCAAACTGCTGGTTTTTTGCAGTGCTTGTAGGATGCATGAGGAGCTTTTGGTGTTCTTCTCTGCACAGTGAAGGTTCCCTAGGAAAACCCCTAGGAAGGGGAAATATGAGAAGAGCAATCTGGCCCTGTGAGGAGAGGCTGAGGGAGATGGGGTTGTTTGGCCTGGAGAAGAGGAGGCTCAGGGGAGACCTTCTTGCTCTCTACAACTCCCTGAAGGGAGGTGGTAGCCAGGTGGGGGTTGAACTCAATGATCTTAAGGTCATTTCCAGCCGGGCAATGCTATTCTCCCAGGCAAGCAGCACCAGAACAAGAGGACACAGTCTCAAGCTGTGCCAGGGGAGGTTGAGGCTGGAGGTGAGGAGAAAGTTCTTCCCAGAGAGAGTTGTTGGCCATTGGAATGTGCTGCCCAGGGAGGTGGTGGAGTCCCCATCCCTGGAGGTGTTCAAGAGGGGATTGGATGTGGCACTTGGAGCCATGGTTTAGCAGTCATGAGGTCTTGGGTGACAGGTTGGACTTGATGGTCTTTGAGGTCTTTTCCAACCTTATTGATTCTATGATTCTATGACTCTATGGCTCACAGGTGGTCTGACCTCTTCTGGATGTGCAGTTGGAGTGCATTGGAGTTACTGCATCTGAGTTTAATGGATTGCCAGCTGAGCAAAGGCAGCCCTGGTGTGAGGCTGCAGAGCCACACAGCTGTTTCAGCTGGGAAAGACCAAGTCCAACTGGTCAGCCTAACACCGCCAGGGCCATTAAACCATGTCCCAGGTGCTATGTGCACACATTTCTGGAACACCTTCAGGGGTGGTGACTCCACCTCCTCCCTGGGCAGCCTGTTCCAATGCCTGACCACTCTTTCAGGACAGGAATTTTTCCTGATATCTAACCTAAACCTCCCCTGGTGCAAGCTGAGGCCATCACCTGATGCTAGGGAGAAGAGACCAACCCCAGCTCAGTTCAGGGAGTTGTAGAGAGCAATGAGGTCTCCCCTCAGCCTTCTTTTCTCCAGGCTAAACAATCTCTGTTCCTTTAGCTGCTCCTCACCAGACCTGCTCTCCAGACCCTCCACCAGCTTTGTTGTCCTTCTCTGGACCCACTCCAGCACTAGGCACTAGCTCAGCTCTCACCAAAGCACCTTTCCTCATAGTCCTCTTTAGGTTTGTGTGAGGAGCTTTGAATATTTACTGGTGTGCCTTCCCTCCTCTTCTTTATGGGACTTCAGAGCAAGCCCTGTCCTTGATGGGAGCTTGCTGCAAGACTCAGTTTCCCTTAGCTCTGCTAGCAGAGAGCAAAGGCAGTCTCCCAGCCTGCCAAGAGATGCTGTGAAGCATCTTCAGGCTTTTGACTGCGTTCCTCCTCGCTCAGGAAAACACCCAGGATGGGGAGACCAGGGGGAGACATGCCTCTCATCAAATGCATCTCCCCTTTGGCTTGCATTAGAATAACAACATGTCTGAGTCACCACATGGTACAACTGATATGAAGCAACTGCCTGCAGGAAAACCAAAGCCATGCTGGTTAGTTTTTTCCCTGGAAGACAAAGTGGGGGAAAGGAGAAGAAGAAGGGGGAGGGGGAACCAACCCCCCAAAAAAAAAAAGCTAGCAGAAAACACCACATTTGTTTTCATTCTTTTGGCTAGCCCTGATTTTCTTCTAGTTCTCATTAACCTTTAGAAAATAAAGCCAGCTTTCCTGAGGGGGAAATAGCACTTCTCTGCCTCACCCCACTGGAGCTGCCCTTCAGCAGCCAGATGCAGTTAAAGGCATGTGGTGGTTTCTTGGCCCTACTGAGCTGAATTTTGCTTCTGGTCTGCAGGGGACCTGCCTCTCAGCCTCACAGAAGCCACTGCTGAGACGATGGAAAATCATGCAGGGCTCGCTTGGGCCGGATGCAAAGTCCCCCGGAGGCCACCGCAGCCCCTGGGAGCGCTGAGGGACTTCATCCCGAGGGCTCTTCAGATCCTGAGCCCAGCCAGGCACCACGGCGCCCTCAAAGGAAGGAGCTCTCTGTGACCTCCACCTTTGTCTTCACTCTTTGAAGAAAGAGGAAGGGCTGAGGATCCCCAAAGGTGAGTTTGTCCCACACTGAAGTCACAGAATCACCAAGGCTGGAAGAGACCTCAAAGATCGTCAAGTCCAACCTGGCACCACA
This sequence comes from Picus viridis, assembly GCA_033816785.1. Lineage (NCBI taxonomy): Eukaryota > Metazoa > Chordata > Aves > Piciformes > Picidae > Picus > Picus viridis. The sequence goes on from CM066584.1 coordinate 3,188,855, forward strand.
GGCCTCATGGCTATGGCCAACATAAATTCCTTCTGCAGGGCTTCATTTCTCCAGAGGCTTGAACAGGAGCCTAGCTGACTGGCATAGACACGTGTCACCTGGAGATAGCTATCATAGAACCAGCCAGGCTGGAAAAGACCTCAGAGGTCATCAAGTCCAACCTGTTACCTCATACCTAACACCTCCTGACAACTAAACCATGTCTCCAAGTGCCACATCCAATCCCCTCTTGAACACCTCCAGGGATGGTGACTCCACCATCTCCCTGGGCAGCACATTCCAATGGCCAACAACTCTCTCTGGGAAGAACTTTCTCCTCACCTCCAGCCTCAACTTCCCCTGGCACAGCTTGAGGCTGTGTCCTCTTGTTCTAGTGCTGGTTTAAACCAGTGCTGGTCCCTGTCCCTGGAGGTGCTCAAAAAGGCTTGGGTGTGGCACTTGGAGCCATGGTTTAGTTGTCAGGAGGTGTTTGGTGCTAGGTAAGAGGTTGGACTTGATGATCTCTGAGGTCTTTTCCAACCTGGTTGATCCTGTGATCTGGCCTCAAATGAATGGAATGGAATGGAACGGAATGGAATGGAATGTGGAGTGGAGTGGAGTGGAGTGGAGTGGAGTGGAATGGAATGGAATGGAATAGAATGGAATGGAATGGAATGGAATGGAATGGAATGGAATGGAATGGAATGAACCAGGTTGGAAGAGACCTTCAAGATCACCATGTCTGCCCCACCAGCGTCTGACCCGTTCTCTGCTCTGGTGCACGGCTCTGAAGTCAATAGCCACATGTGGTATTTGTTCTGGGCCAGACAGATCATCCCTAAAAGGTCTGAAGAAGCACTTGGTCTACCTCGTGTGCTAGAAGCATCCTGGTTGTGCTGGTGCAATGCATTGCCTGGGCCAAGAGCACTTCAAAGAGGTGCCTGTGATGGTGGCAGGGAGAGCAAGGAGCAGAGTTCATCAGGCCTGTTTCAGGGAAGCAAAGGTTTTGTCTGTCCACTGGGGAGTACTTCAGGAATATTTTGACCCCAATGGTTTGCAGTAGAGGCAGAGGGAAAGGAGCTGGAACAGACTGTTCCATGGGCTGCTCTCAGGCCAAGCTTTCCACAGGCTTGCTGAGAAATTGGTTTTCCAGGGTGTGGGACCTCATTGATAGGATTCATCTTATCTACCTTCCTCTCCCCATACAAAAGGATGGGCTGCATCAACCCCTGGCTGCTCCTGACTCCTTACATGAACTGCTGCTGGGCTTTGCCTGCTTTACTCCAGACACTGGCTCATGAGCGTTAAATATGTCCCAGCTCCCTCACCTCAAGCCCACACCCTGTGTGGGGCAGATGGAGAAAAGGGTGATGGGGAAGGAGTCAGCCTTTGACTACAGGGAGGGAGGAGCACCACTTTGCAGTGGGCCAGGAGCTTGCTCTGTGGTTGCACAGGTGCCCAACTTGCAGAGGAGTCATTTGGGATGTGCTGCAGCAGCAGCGTTATTGGTGCTCAGCAGGCTTGTGTACCACAGATGGTACCTTCCCTGCAAGCCACTAGATGGGGATCTTTGTATTTGGTAGCCACGTGCCCAGGTAGGTGAAGATGCTGCTTATCTGTAAGACCCTCCTCTCCCCTCCCCCAGAGACCTCAGTGCCCTGCCAGCAGGGAAAGTGCGTGTGGACTCACTTGGGTGAAACCAAAGCACTTTGCTCTTAGGAATGGAGAGTGAGATTGCTCTTGGTCAAGGCTTAAATGGAGACTGGTGATCTGCTGCTGCTGTGCTGTCTTGCAAACCAGGCTCTGCCCCATCTGGGGTGAGAGGGCCACCTGAAGTGTGCTAGTGGGGGTCTGCTGGCTTCTCCACTCTGCCCTAATGAGACCTCACCTGGAATATTGTGTCCAGTTCTGGGCTCCCCAATTCAAGAGGGACAGGGATCTGATGGAGGGAGTCCAGTGGAGGGCTGTGAGGATGATGAAGGGACTGGAGCACTGCTGGTGAGGAGAGGCTGAGAGCCCTGGGGCTGCTTATTCTGGAGAAGAGAAGACTGAGAGGGGACCTAATAAATGTTCATCAATATCTGATGGCTGGGGGTCAGGAGGCAGGGGACAGGCTCTGCTCACTGGCACCCTGGGATAGGACAAGGGGCAATGGATGGAAACTGCAGCACAGGAGGTTCCACCTCAGCATGGGGAGGAACTTCTTCACTGTGAGGGTCACAGAGCACTGGAGCAGGCTGCCCAGAGAGGTTGTGGAGTCTCCTCTGGAGCCTTTCCAGCCCTTTCTGGATGTGTTGCTGTGTGACCTGTGCTGGATTCTATGGCCCTGCTCTGGCAGGGGGCTGGACTTGGAAGATTTCCAGAGGTCCTTTCCAACCCCTAACCTCCTCTGATCCTGTGACTCTTCTGTTGTAGGGTTTGGGTGGAGCTGAATGCCTGTGGAGGTGGTGGGCTCACAGAATCAGCACCTTGGAGTCTCTTACTTCAGCATGACTCTGTAGTTACCTGGTGCTACTTGTCTGCTTCCCAAGGGTTTGTTTTAATCCAGAGGTAACCACAGCAATATTTGTATTGGAAAGCCCACAACAGGGGTGCCTCCATGCTGCTGTTTGTACTTGGCCATGAGGCACTCAGTGTGTCTTGGGCAGGTTCTGACATGGCCTCCTTGATCACAGACTAGCAGAGATTGGAAAGGACCTCCAGAGATCATCTGGTTCAAGCTCTTGCAGAGCAGGACCAGATTCAGGTTGCTCAAGGCCTTGCCTAGGTCAATTCTGATCCTCTCTGAGGCTGGAGAACAACCTGTTCCAGGGTTTGCTTTACATTAAATGTGAATCTTTATCCCTAATGCCCAACTAGATTTTCTCCTGCTGCAACTTGCATCATTAAAGCACAAAACTAGCTGTGGGTACCCAATGCATGGCTTAGAGAGTGTGGTGGAACCAAAACTAGGGCTCACTGCAGTGCCCTCAGCCACTTAGGTCTGCATGAAATGCTCAACTCTTGGCCATTCCCAATGGGATGCTGCAGGATCTCATGTACCAGCACCCTGTACCTCCAAGCATCATTTCATAGAATCACAGAATCAATGAGGTTGGAAAAGACCTCAAAGTCCAACCTGTCACCCAACACCTCCTGACAACCAAACCGTGGCTCCAAGTGCCACATCCAATCCCCTCCTGAACACCTCCAGGGATGGGGACTCCACCACCTCCCTGGGCAGCACATCCCAAGGGCCAATCTCTCTTGCTGGGAAGAACTTTCTTCTCACCTCCAGCCTAAATCTCCCCTGGCACAGCTTGAGATTGTGTCCTCTTGTTGTGGTGCTGGTTGCCTGGGAGAAGAGACCAACCCCCACCTGGCTACAGCCTCCCTTCAGGGAGTTGTAGAGAGCAAGAAGGTCTCCCCTGAGCCTCCTCTTCTGCAGGCTAAGCAACCCCAGCTCCCTCAGCCTCTCCTCCTAGGCTGAGGGTGTAGTAGTAGTAGCAGCTGAAGCTTTTTCAGGTAGCAGATTTTCAGTGCCAAGGAGGCGAGGGAGCAATGAGCCCTTGGGGAAGCTGCCAGGTCAACTGCATCCATACCAGATCTTCACAGAGACTTGAGGTGGGGGAACTGAAGAATCCCTTGGAGGGGTGCAGTGCTTGCTTGCTGTATTTACCAGTGAGGTCTGGCTGTGGCCCTGGCCATATGTAGAAGCTGCAAAGCCTGGCACACTCGGGCCTCTGGTAGGATGCATCTTCCCTTCCCAAACTGGTGACAGACAGCTCGTGGCTCTCAAGTGCCACCAAGGGCTCTAAAGCTCAGCCAGCAGTGTAGCTGTGTTGCTGCTCTCCCACACGAGGAGAGGACCATGGAGCTTGCAGCTTCCAGCTGAGGAATTTGTGCAGTTTCTTGGAGGAGAGGGCAGCTGCTGGAGCACTTTAGAGGACACATCAACCTGCAGGATGCCTGACTCCTCCTTGTGGGAGAGGTAGCAGAAAGCTGGATGGGTAGCCTGAAGAACAGGCTGGCCTGGTCCTTTTAAGGCACACTGTGTCTCCAGAGGCTTTCCAGCTGCCCTTCTGCTGAGGTCCACATATAGCCATCTCTAGGGGCAGGCCTGTTAGCCCTCCCCGGGCTGATGGATGCTCCGGCGCGGCCTGCCTCGCCCTGCCCCCACGCGAGGATGACTAACCTCATTCCAGTGAGATCATGGTCAGCATGACCAGCGAAGATCTAACACAGCCAGGCCTATTCTGGAAGGTGATGATTGAACCCCAGCCAGCAGCCAGGACCAGACTGTGTGAGGAGGGCTTGTACAGGCTTGGACCAAGCTGCATCAAGCTGGTGCTTTGTGCAGTAGTAAACACACAAAACGTTTGGAGCTCCGGAGCACCACCCGGCCCTGCCTCTGTGTTTTCTCTTCTCCTGTCAAACCAAACTGCTTGGGAAAGGCAGTAGCTTACCATGGACCTGCCTCCAGCCCAGCAGGAGCATGATTCCCAGAGCCAGCTGCAAGAGGAGCGTTGCCTGAGTCTGTCTGGTGCCAGCTGGGAGAGCATCACTCACCAGATCTCAGCCTGGACCTGCCTGCCCCTTTCTTGTCCTTTCTGGTTTTGAAGATGCCAGGAGGTGACAAGGCTCAGGCTGCTATTTCTGGCCCCTGTGGTTTTCCTCCTCTCACTCTCGAGGTGCACAGCTCTGCTCTGCCAGCTTGCTTGGAAATGCTTGTGGACTAATTCACACTCTGCCCCCAAAACCTCCCCCCTGCAGGCCTTTCTGCTCCAGGATGGACCTCCAGGGATGGCTCCCAAGACCTTGCCTTGCAACCTCATCCCTTCCTCTCCTTGCTCCTGCTTAGCTTTGCATGCTCTCACACACACACAGAGTGTGTCTCCATACACACCCCGCTCTGTTTTTCTTTCCTTTTTGGCTTCCTCTCCCTGTATTGTTTTAAGTTGGTGGCTGGGCTGATGGCCAGTTTAAATTTCATCTGCCTCTCTTCTCCTCCTCCTCCTTTGCCCCCCCCCTCCTCCTCTCCCCCCTCCATCCCCAGAAGTGATACTGTTTACTTTCTCTGCTGCCTTCTCAATGTCTTTGTAGGCACTGCAAGGGATAGAATCACCAGCTGTGGAGAGCTTTCTGAAGCCCCCAACTTATCCCTCCGTGCCCCAGGCTGAGAGACCTCCCCATCAAACAAATAGAAAAAAAAAAGGGGGGGGAGGAATCAAAAAAGAGGAAAAAACTCACAATGCTGTCTTTAGAGACAAGAAAAAGGCTTTCCCCCCCCCATCCCAGCCTGGAACAATCACTCCTGCTTTACTCCCTCCCTCGTGTGCAGTGGTGGGGTTTAGATAGAGATGGAGAGATATCTAGCTAGGAGGGGAGAGAGAGGGGAAAAACACAAATCAACAACAAACCAATCAAAAAAGGGAGGGAGGAAGGAAGGAAGGAAGGAAGGAAGGAAGGAAGGAAGGAAGGAAGGAAGGAAGGAAGGAAGGAAGGAAGGAAGGAAGGAAGGAAGGGAGGGAGGAAGGAAGGAAAGGAAGGAAGGAAGGAAGGAAGGAAGGAAAGGAAGGAAGAAAAGGAAGGAAGGAAGTAAGAAAGAAAAAGAAAGGAAGGAAGGAAGAAAGAAAGAGAGAAAGAGAAAGAAAGAAATAGAGATAGAGAGAAAGAGAGAAAGAAAGGGAGAAAGAAAGAAAGAAAGAGAAAGAAAGAAAGAAAGAAAGAAAGAAAGAAAGAAAGAAAGAAAGAAAGAAAGAAAGAAAGAAGGAAAGAAGGAAAGAAGGAAAGAAGGAAAGAAGGAAAGAAGGAAAGAAGGAAAGAAGGAAAGAAAGAAAGAAGGAAAGAAAGAAAGAAGGAAAGAAGGAAAGAAAGAAAGAAAGATAAAACAACCCCCCCCCCCCAGCAAAAATCCCACCCCAAAAGCAGACAGGAGGGGGAAGGCAAAAGAAGCCCTGGGAAGCAGCAGCATTTCTGATTTCAATTCTGGCTTGCAGCGTGGCTTCTTGGAGAGGAGGAGGAGGAGGAAGGATCCAGCGTGGAAGTGTCAGACTCCAAAGGGCACTTTGTCTGCTGGACAAAGCCTCCACAGCACAAAGGTGAAGAAAGATTAGAGGATCAAAAGTGTTTGCCGAGATCTCTTCCGTCGCTGCCTCCTCTCCGTGTCTGGGCGCTGTGTGTGTGTGCGTCTCTGCCTTTCGGGGAGGAGGTGAAAGGGAGGTCAAACTGTGCCTACTGACCTCTGCCCCTTGCCCCCTGTGAACCAGGGGGAAGCCTTTGAAGTTGTAAAGTGCCCGCAAAAACAGCAAACCAAGCCCGCTGCTGGCTTCTCCCTCCCCTTCTCCCCACCACCAGCTGCTTAATGGAAGGTGACAGCCCAGAGGCAGCGAGAGGGAGGCTCTGCCTCCGCCCCGGCCCCGGCGGGCGCTGAATCGGCACCGTGAAACGGCCACACACCCAGAGGAGCACCAAAACAAGCCTTGCCCACCTCTCTCCGTGGTACCGAGGTGACCTGCATCCCTCCAGGCAGTTTGGATGTGATTAAGGGACATCCCCCTTCCTAGGAGGTGTTGGGAAGAGCCCAAGCAATCCCTTGCCCATCTCTCTTGATGGTACCGAGGTGACCTGCATCCCTCCAGGCAGCTTGGATGTGATTAAGGGACATCCCCCTTCCTAGGAGGTGTTGGGAAGAGCCCAAGCAATCCCTTGCCCATCTCTCTTGATGGTACCGAGGTGACCTGCATCCCTCCAGGCAGCTTGGATGTGATTAAGGGACATCCCCCTTCCTAGGAGGTGTTGGGAAGAGCCCAAGCAATCCCTTGCCCATCTCTCTTGGTGGTACCAGGGTGACCTGCATCCCTCCAGGCAGCTTGGATGTGATTAGGGAAGATCCCCTTTCCTAGGAGGTGTTGGGCTTCTGCCTGGCTTTACAATCCCTTCAAGGATGATGACTCCACCACTTCCCTGGGCAGCCCCAGGACTTGATGACCCTTTCAGTTGAACAAATTGTGCCTCATGTCTAACCTAAACCTCCCTGACACAACTTGAGGCCATTTCCTCTTGTCCTGTAACTTCCCTGGGAGAACAGACTGATCCCCACCTGGCTCCAACCTCCTTTCATGGAGTTGTAGAGAGCAATGAGGTCTCCTCTCAGCCTCGTTTGCTCCAGCCTGAAGGACCCCAGCTCCCTCAGCCACTCCTCACCAGCCCTGTTCTCCAGACCCCTTGCCACCTTTCTTGACCCTCTCTGGACCTGTTCCAGCACCTCAATGTCCTTTTTGTATCGAGGGGCTCAAAACTGAACCCAGCATTTGAAGTGTGGCCTCACCAGTGCTGAGTACAGGGGGACAATCCCTGCCCTGGTCCTGCTGGCCACACTGTTCCTGCTCCAGGCCAGGATGCTCATCCAAGTGCCTCTTCCAACAGCAGTCAAACTGTTCAACAGTTGCTTTTTGCATGGGGTCACATCCTCAGTTACCAAGCCTGACCCCTGATCCCTAAGAACACCTAACCCTAAGCCTCAGAACAGCAGGCTGGGTGCTGGCTGAGCAAAGAAATCATCAGCCACCTTTCCCAGCTGATGCAGGCAGGTTCACAGTGGCCTCAAAACAAGCTGTGAAGGGCTTCAGTGGTTTCTGCTGCCTTTTTCCTGTGCTTAGTGTGGCTTTTACCCTTGGATGCTGGGCAGGAAAGCCCAGCCCAGATGAAGTCAAGCTTAGATTTGTCATTGACTCAGTATAACCTGGGACTTGGCTCCTTATCTCCAGTGGCAGCATTCAGGGATTCATGTGGAATAAAACTCCTCTGGCTCTCGTTCTTCCTACGCTCCTGAGTGCCCAGATAAGCCCCAGTGGGTTCCAGCTGGCATTGCTGATCTCATGCATCTGGGGCCTGATAAGGTGCCACAATGTCCAACCTAGCAGACCCTGCTCAGCTCTTTTGCCTCCTCTGTTCCTGGAGGTATTTATTTTTTCATGCTTGAAGAGAATGTGGCTTTCCTGGCTTGATAACCTGTCAAGAGCACAACAGTTAACTTAGCCCTAAGTTATTCATGTGCTGGGGGTGGGGGGCTGGTGCTGGTGGCAACTGATGCTGAATGCATCCAGAGCTGGTGCTGCTCTTTTTGTCAAGTTCAAATGCAGTCATCACCAGCACCACCACCACTCTTTGTTTGGGTTCAGTCAACAGCTTTCAGTCTGCCTGAGCTCAGGGAAAGCTTCTGTTTCTTGTTTCCAGTGGGTGCCTGCTCTCCCTGGAGCACCTCTGGAGAAGATCAGTAGGATAGGCAGTGGGATTGAGGACACCCTCAGCCTGTCTGCTGCCAGCACCAAGCTGAGTGGGGGTGTTGGAATGCACGAGGGACAGGATCTGTCCATAAGGGACCTGGGCAAACTGGAGAAGTAGGCCCAGGTGAATTTCAGGAGGGTCATCAAGGCCAAGTGCAAAGTCCCACACCTGGGTCAGGGCAACCCCAGTATCAGTGCAGCCTGGGAATGAAGGGCTGGAGAGCAGCTCTGCGGTGAAGGACTTGGGGTACTGGTGGGTACAAAGCTGATCCCCCAGCAGCAGGGGCAGCAGAGGCAGGAAGGGGATTCTGTCCCTCTGCTGAGACCCTACCTGCAGGGCTGGAAGCCCTCTGCTGTGAGGCCAGGCTGAGAGAGTTGGGGGATTGTTCAGCCTGGAGAAAAGAAGTCTCCAAGGAGACCTTCTGGTGGCCTTTCAGGACTTTAAGGAGCTGATCAGCAAGCTGGGGACAGACCTTTGAGCAGAGCCTGTTGTGACAGGATGGGGGGGGGATGAAGGTTTAAATTAAGAGAGGGAGATTCAGACTAAAGAGAAGGAAGAAATGTTTTATGCTGAGAGTGGTGAGACCCTTGCCCAGAAAGGTGGTAGATGTCCCATCCCTGGAACCATTCCATGTGAGGTTATTTGGGGCTGTGGGCAACCTGCTCCAGTTGCAGATGTCCCTGTTGACTGCAGGGGGGTTGGACTGGATGACCTCTAAGGGTCCCTTGCAGCCCAAACCATTCTATGATTCCATGACTGATAAAATCTGCTTTTATCATCTGGGCAAGCTCAGCTTTTGCTCTCTGCCATTGAGAACAAAGCCATTTTCTCTGCATGCCCAGTGATGGATGATGTTCATTCTCCCTTGTCCACCTTTACACACGCCAGGCTCCATCAGCGTCCTGAAGTGAGCCAAAATAAGAAAGGAATTCACATTTGCTGCATCTCTGCCATCCCAGCCCTGTGAGGACAGCATCAGGTTCCCCCTCTGAGATTCTCCACTCACTCCCCTCTGGGCTCATCCTGTGCTTGCCACAGAGAGGAGATTCCAGGAATTCACTGCCGTTGTGTAACGTTCACCACTGCATGCAGGAGCTGAGCTCAGGCTGCCTAAACCCTGAGCGTGCACGGGGGAGAGGGGAAGGCACCTCGGGGGGGGGGGGGTGGTTTGGACCACATAAGTAGAACAGGAGCTGGGTTCCTACCCTCCAGGCTCTGAATCACTGTCAGAAAATGTTTGCCCCTCTCTGTGGAGTTTGCAGGGAGCCTGGGCTTCTAATTTGGACATCTCAGTGAGGTCCACATGGTGAAACAGTGAGGACCCCCGGTGTGTTTACTTGAACATCCATTAGGATAAGGCTTTGCCCTCTGTGTCCTCAGGCTCCCCTTTGAGGGGAGCTTCTCGAGGAATGCCTGCTTGTTCCTGTGTTTTGCAGCTTGAGGATCAACTTTGAAGTAGGACCTGCTTTCACAGCTTGATTTATGCCTGCATGTGTTTATTTTAGGGGCAGCTCTTTCCTTGCTCCTCTCCAGGCTTGGTTCATCTTGCCTGTGCTGGAGGACATGGTTTCCTTGGCTGTGCCACCCTTGCAGTCTCTGCAGCTGCAAGGAGCCTGTGCCTCTGTGGGTCTCTGCCCCGGGTTTATCCTTGTGCCAAACCTGACTTTCCACCTTGGAGAAACATCCCTCATGCCTTAGTGAGGAGTGTGCTTGAGTTCCTGCCCTGCTTGCCAACACCTTGACTTAAAGAGGGCAGACAGTCTTGGTTCTGCCCATCAGGAAGCCAAGTAGCAGCCTTGGCAGTGCCTGAGGGGGCCTGCAAGAAAGATGGGCAGGGATGGTTCTTTATGAGGGGCTTGCAGTGCTAGGGCAAGGAGGAATGGATGGAAGCTTTGAGGAGGGTAGATTCAGACTGGATTGTAAGAAGAAATTCCTTACAGTGAGGGTGGTGAGGCACTGGAACAGGCTGCCCAGGGGAGCTGTGGATGCCCCCTCCCTGGAAGTGTTCCAGGACAGGCTGGAAAGGGCCTTGAGCAGCCTGGTCGTGTGGAAGGTGTCCCTGCCCATGGCAGGGTGATTGGCTCTTTCAGGTCCTTTCCACCCCAAACCATTCCATGCTTTTGCTGTGTCTGAGCTTAAGCCTGACTTTGTGTTACAGCACAAATCCCTGCCTTCCGAAAGAGCTGGAATGTTCCTGCTCCTGTGACCCCAGATTTGTGGCCTGGGATTCCAGGGGTCTGAGCAGCCACATTCTGCTCCGTGATGAAGATATCAAAGCCCCTTCATAACTTGGCTCTGACCCTGGTTTTGCTGAGTGCTCTTGGGTAAGATGCATTCACCTCTGGCTGTGGCTGTGTGGCTGTCTGCAGCACAGAGCAATGAGGCTGCCTTTGCACAATCCTCCCTGGACCACAGCCCTGGGAGGGTTTTCCCTTTGAAGGGCTTTTTATTGCTGTTATTTCATGGTGCTGCCTGCTGTGTCCATCCTGGAAGGTGAGCACTGCTGTGAGCCAGCTCACTCCACATCAAGAAACTGGACCTTCTCCAGCATGGCTTCTCCAGCTTTGCCAAGCATCTTCTTTAGCAGCTTGTGGTCCCTTCAGTAGCCTCACTGCCTGGGCACCCCTGGTGCTCAGTGCCTCAAGGCTGAGCACCTCTCTGTTGCAGTGACTTCATGTAGCTCCTTCCTTCCACCCCCTGCCCCTTTTCCACCCAGGTGTTAGGCAGCTTCCCTCATTCCCTTTTGTCAAGCCCCTGACTTCTTTTTGGTGGTCCAGGTAACAGGAGTGCTGCAAGTGACCACAGTCTGAGCTCTGGGAGCAGCTGGGAGGAGAACAGCTCTGGGGGGAGCAGTTTTAGCATCCATGCAGTTACAGAGCAGGTTAATTTCTGCTGCTTGGACTCTGTCACAAAATCCCAGCATGGGAGGTGTTAGAAGGGACCTCTGGAGATCATCAGGTACAGCCCCCTGCTAAAGCAGGGCACCCACAGCAGCTTGCCCAGGAGCACAATGCCCAGGTGGGGTTGGAATCTCTCCAGAGAAGAGACTCCACAACCTCTCAGGGCAGCCTGCTCCGGGCCTCCAGCACCCTCACCCCAAAGAATTCTTTCCTCCTGCTCAGATGGAACCTCCTGGGTTCCAGTGTGTGCCCATTGCCCCTTGTCCTGTCACTGGGCACCACTGACAAGAGCCTGGCCCCAGCCTCTTGCCCCCCACCCTTTAGCTCTTGCTGAGCACTGAGCAGATTCCCTCTGGTAGCCAGGTGGGGGTTGGTCTCTTCTCCCAGGCACCCAGCACCAGAACAAGAGGACACAGTCTCAAGCTGTGCCAGGGGAGGTTTAGGCTGGAGGTTAGGAAGAAGTTCTTCATAGAAAGAGTTATTTACCATTGGGATGTGCTGCCCAGGGAGGTGGTGGAGTCACCATCACTGGAGGTGTTTAGGAAGAGACTGGATGGGATGCTTGGTGCCATGGTTTATTTGCTTAGATGGTGTTGGGTGATAGGTTGGACTTGATGGTCTCAAAGGTCTTTTCCAACCTGGTTAATTCTATTCTATTCTATTCTATTCTATTCTATTCTATTCTATTCTATTCTATTCTATTCTATTCTATTCTATTCTATTCTATTCTATTCTATTCTACCCTACCCTATTCCCTACCCTACCCTACCCTACCCTACCCTACCCTACCCTACCCTACCCTACCCTACCCTACCCTATCCTATCCCTATCCCTATCCTATCCCTATCCTATCCCTATCCTATCCTATCCTATCCTATCCTCCTATTCTCCAGGCTCAACAGCCCCAGGGCCCTCAGCCTTTGTTCCTTACAGAGCTTCTCCAGGCCCCTCAGCATCTTTGTAGCCTCTGTTGGTCTCTCTCCAGTAGTTCCTTATCTCTCTTGAAGTGGGGAGCCCAAAACTGGGGCCAGTGCTCACCAACACAGTAGCACCACACAACATCAATCCCTAGCATGGTCAGCTCCTTCCCTTCAGAGCTGCACCTTTCCAGATCTTCACTGAGAAGACTTTTATCATGTCCAGACCAAGGGGTTCCTCGGTGGACATGACCCCCACAATGTGCCATTTGTTCTGTACTGGGCATGAACCTTGAACTCCTCTTCTAGGAGGAGCCTGGGGAAGCCAGGAGCTCTGCTGCTTCACAGACATTCCCCCACACAGCCTGAAACAAGCCATCAAGGATTATTCCTGGAGTGATTAGGGACAAGTTCTAACAAGCCTTCATCATAATGCAGACTATTTAAAGCTTCTGGGGGCTGGGATCAGATGGCAGAGGGCAGGGTAAACGAAAACAGGGTAATTCCTGATGCCACGGCCGTGCTAAAATGGGAGGTGGGGAATGTGGCCGTGGGGCTGGCTGGAAGGAGGGGAACATTATCATAATAGTTAGCATTTCATAGGATGCTTCGTGCATTGAGAACACTGCACAAACACTGACTGGGAGGAACTGGAATGCACTGCAGGACAGCCAGGGGAGAGCTGGGCTGGGGTATTTTTTGGTGTTGATGTAGGACAAGAAGCAGCTCCAGTCAGGGCAGCAGCAGCAGCGTGGCTTGGCAGGCACGGGAGGGGGGTGGCACTGACTGCTGCTGCAGGGCCAGAGGGATGCAGGCCAGGGGCATGGCTGTGGTGAGTAGAGCGTTCCCTGGGGGCCAGCGGGGAGAGCTGGTGCTGTCATGCCTTCTCTTGCAACCTCACCAGGATGTGAGACCCTTAGGTGCTGCTTAAGGCTCCTGGAAGTGACCACCTATTGCCCTGGGCTCACTGGTAGCTTGGCAAGAGGGGAACAAATAGGTGCTGTGAGCAGCTCCTCCTGAGCAGCATCTGAGTGCTGTCTTGTGTGACATTTCCTCTCCTAATTCAGGCTGGCCCACAGCACTTTGCTGTCTCTGCTGATTGTCGATGCTGAGGTCTCTTCTCTCTGCATGGAATGGCCTCTCTTGCTTCTTGAGGACTCTCTGGGGTGTTCCTGCTTCTGGACTTCGAGTGCTGGGCAGAGTATTTCATCTGTTTTCCTTGACATGGCAGCAAAATGGACTCCATGCCTTGCACTCTTCAGTGCTGGTGTTGGGTGCTGCTGGAGAAGTGCTGCTGCCTCGAGTACTTTCTTGTGCCAGCTCACTTGGCTGCTGCATGCATGACCCGAATCAAAGACTCCCAGCATGGCAGGGGTTGGAAGGGACCTCTGGAGATCGAGTCCAATTCCTCTGTCACCTAGGGCAAGTCACACAGGAATGTGTCCAGGCAGGTTTTGAGTGTCTTTATAGAAGGAAACTCCACAACCTCTCTGGACCTCGCCCCCTGGAGGTGTTCAAGAGGGGACAGGATGTGGCTCTTGGTGCCATGGTCTAGTCGTGAGGTCTGTGGTTTCAGGTTGGACTCGATGATCTTCGAGGTCTCTTCCAGCCTTAGTCATACTGTGATACTGTGATACTGTGACAGCCTGCTCCAGGGCTCCAGCATCCTCACACCAAAGAAGTTTTTTCCTCATGTTCAGGTAGAACCTCCTGGGTTCCAGTTTGTGCCCATTTTCCTTTGTCCTGTCCCTGGGCACCACTGAAAAGAGTCTGGCCCCAGCCTCTTGCCCCTCACCCTTTAGCTCTTGCTGAGCATTGCTCAGGTCCCCTCTGGGGCTGCTCTTCCCCAGGCTCAACAGCCCCAGGGCTCTCAGCCTTCGCTCCTCACAGGGATCATACAATCATAGAATCAGCAAGGTTGGAAGAGACCTCAAAGGTCATCAAGTCCAACCTGTAAGATGCTCCAGGCCCCTCAGCATTTTGTTAGCCTGCCCTGGACCCTCTCCAGTAGTTCCCTGTCTCTCCTGAGCTGGACACAGGACCGCAGATGCGGTCTCCCTAGGGCAGAGCAGAGCGGGAGGAGAACCCATATTTGAGGACTACCTTTTCCTGCTTGCTCCTGTGTGCTCCATACCCAACTGCAGGGCTTGGAAGCCTCACAAGTAGTGCCTTTGTCTTGCTGACAGGCTTGGCCTGGGCCACAAATGTCAGCCCAAGGTGTCAAAGTGAGTCACTGCTCACGCATGGATCTGGAGAGGATTTTCCATGCAAGATGATGAGGTCACTGACAGCCACGTTGTGCAACTGTCAGTCATGAATCACTTCACCCTTGCTGGCTGAGGAAGGCTCAGGCTGTGGAACTAGCATGTAATTATCTGTAATGACATGAATATAGAACAAATTAATTAATAAGTGACACATTCTTCCCACTGCCTTGGCCCCTTTGGGCAGCCTAACTCTGGCGTGTGTGTGCGTGCTGTTGGCAGCCTCTGGTAGCGATCTGCCTGTGTGGTTTGGGTTTGGGTTTGTTGTTTTGGAGAGGGGGGAAGTGAAGCAAATGACTTTTTGCTGTTGTTGTGCAGAGGAGATGCCAACAGATTGTTGTGCCAGGTTGGCTCTTAGGAAGGATTTCTTCACAGGAAGGTTTCTCAGGCACAGGAAGAGGCTGCCCAGGGAGGTGGTGGAGTCGCCACCCCTGGAGATATTTAAGAGACACGTGGAGGTGGTGCTTAGGACGTGGTTTAGTGGTGGTGGCTTAGCAGTAGTGATGGGGTGGTGAACTCTAGGTGAGTGGTTGGGCTTGAGGATCTCAAAAGGGCTCTTTCAATCTCAACAGCTCTGTGGTTCTAAATCTGGCTGCTGTCAGGTAAACAGGGAGCAGAAGACTCCCTAAGATGAACTCTGCTCTCTGCCCCCTCCCTGCCCCATTGCTTCCTATTACTTAATCTGTATTCCTCCCCCTGCTTTTCTCTCCCCTTCCTTTCATCCTTCCCTCACCTCCTACTTTTCCTCCTCTGTTTTCTCTCCCCTTCCCTTCATCCTCCCCTGCCCCCCTACTCTTCCTCCTCTATTTTCTCTCCCCTTCCTTACATCCTCCCCTGATTCCCTACTTTTCCTCCTCTGTTTTCTCTGCCCTTCCTTTCATCCTCCCCTCACTCCCTACTCTTCCTCTCTGTTTCCTCTCCCCTTCCCTTCATCCTCTCCTGCCCCCCTACTCTTCCTCCTCTGGTTTCTCTCCCCTTCCTTTCATCCTCCCCTCTCCCCCTACTCTTCCTCTCTGTTTCCTCTCCCCTTCCTTTCATCCTCCCCCCTACTTCTCCTCCTCTCTTTTCGCTCCCCTTTGCCCCTCAGAGCAGGCAGTTGTGAGAGATGCTTTTGGTGCTTGCCAGCCAAAAGAATTCCGCGCTCCCTCCATGTAAACATTTCGGTTTCATCATGAGACAGCAGTACTCTGTTAGCATTTTTGTGTCTGAATGGGCAGCATATTCTTCTCCTGTTTGTTTCTTCTGGGAGGTTTTTCTGGGTGTTTTGTGAGTGCCTGGGTTCTTTGTGAGCGTTTCCTCCTGCCAATGTTTTGCTGCGCAGCGCCGCCTCGGCTTACTATGAATGTTTTGGTATGAGGCAAAGAGAAATCATATTTCTGGGAGATTCATCCCCTTGGTATGTGCTTTGGGCAAGGCCTTGTCTCCACGAATGTGCCAGAGGCCAATATTCTCATGGATTCCTGTGAAGACCAGGGCTGGGGCTTGCTTTGGCATCCCCGGAGCGTCCTCGAGGGAGGGGAGCGGGTGAGACAGGACTTGGCCGCGCTGTCGCCGTGGGACAGTAGGCTGCTGAGATCCACAGCAGGCTTGACTTGCAGCACTGAAAGCCATCAGCCTGACAAGCCCATGCCCTGGCTTCACTAAATCATCAAACCCTCTCCCAGCTGCTGGTCAGTATTGCCAGCCTCAGCAGCGTTCCGGAGTCGTGAGTCAAAGCCTCGGAGAACCGTTGATGCCGCCTGAGAAATCCCCAGGCTGAGTTAGGTGCCTGCTCCTCTCTGTGAGCCCACAGCCCCCCTCAGGTGTCACCTGCAGACTGTCCTGCGCAAGCATGAAGGCTGGAAAGTGTGTTTAGTGAGCAAACTTGTACCTTGCACCGGTTTGTGCAGTCCTGGGGTGTGAGAAATAGATTGACTAGGGCGAAACTGAGTGCTGAGGTGAGCTGGCAGTCTGGGAGGGGACATGAGTAGGGAAGGGAAGAGATGAGGGATGTCCTCAACTAGTGGTTAACTCAGGCCTTTGGGGCAGCAAACCAGCGGGTTGGAAGTTTCTGCTGCTCATGAATGAGAGAAATCATTTCAGAGAGAATGAAGGGTCTGGAGCACAAGTCTTGTGAGGAACACCTGAGGGAACTGGTGGTGTTCAGCCTGGAGAAAAGGAGTCTGAGGGGAGACCTTTTGCATCTCTGCAACTACCTGAAAGCTTGTTGCAGTGAGGCAGGGTGTTGGTGTCTTCTCTCAAGGAAGAGGTGATAGGAAAGAAGAAACAGACTCAGGTTGTACCAAGGGAAAGGTTGGACATGTAGAACAATTTCTTCCCCAAAAGGGCTGCCAAGCCCTGGAACAGGCTGCCCAGGGCAGTGGTGGAGTCCCCATCTCTGGAGGGGCTTCAAAGCCAGGTGGATGTGGTGCTGAGTGACATGGTTCAGTGGTGACCTGGCAGTGCTGGTTGGACTTGATGATCTTAAAGGTCTCTTCCAACCTAAACAATTCTGTGACGCTAAGGAGGCTGCAGACTGGAGAGCTGAGGCTGAAGCTTCATTGCTCTGGGGGGAGTAGATACAACAGAGGTGGGTCTGGTAAGGGGAGGTCGTGGCCATGTGTTGCAAGGACTGGGTTGAGGGTTGGACTGGATGATCTTTGAGGTCTCTTCCAACTGGGTGTATTCTGGGATCCTGTGACTGATGGCTGCTCTGAGATCTAGCATTCAAGTGCGTCACGGGAGAGCAGAGAGTGTGTGGCATCCAGCGAGAGCTGAGCTGCTGCACCTCACCTGGGCTGTGCCTGAGAGCTGGGTGTTTCTGCAGCTAGCAAGAACGTTTCTTGGGTGGCTCAAGAGTGTTAAGGGAGGCAGAAGCAAGGCAGGTCATCTCCTAAGAGCATTTCCTGCAAGTGTTTTGGAGCACTGCTCGGAACACACAAGCTCAGTGTTCTGATCAGGCACAGAATGCAGAATCAACCAGGCTGCAAAAGACCTTTGAGATCATCAAGTCCAACCTATCACCCATCACCATCTAATCAACTAAACCATGGTATCAAGTGCCTCATCCAGGCTCTTTTGAAGCACTTCCAGTGATGATCTTTGAGGTCTTTTCTATCTTATTGATTCTATGATTCTGTGATGACTTCACCACCTCCCTGGGCAGCACGTTCCAGTGGCCAATCTCTCTTGCTAGGAAGAATTTCTTCCTATCATCAGCCTAAACCTCCCCTGGTGCAGCTCTTGTTCTGGTGCTGGTTGCCTGGGAGAAGAGACCAACCCCCAACTGGCTACAACCTCCCTTCAGGTAGTTGCAGACAGCAATAAGGTCTCCCCTGAGCCTCCTCTTCTCCAGGCTAAGCAACCCCAGCTCCCTCAGCCTCTCCTCATAGGGATAGTGAAATGCAAGCAAAGCCAACACTAGAAGCCATCTAGAAAAGCAGCAGTTGGTCTCTTCTCCCAGGCAACCAGTGCCAGAACAAGAGGACACAGTCTCAAGCTGTGCCAGGGGAAGTTTAGGCTGGAGGTGAGGAGAAAGTTCTTCACAGAGTTGTTGGCCATTGGAATGTGCTGCCCAGGGGGGTGGTGGAGTCCCCATCCCTGGAGGTGTTCAAGAGGGGATTGGATGTGGCACTTGATGCCATGGTTTAGTTGTCATGAGGTCTGTGGTGACAGGTTGGACTTGATGATCTTTGAGGTCTCTTCCAACCTTGGTGATTCTGTGATATGGCAGCTCTTTGGGGTTGTGTGGAGACACCCAGCCAGCTCTTCACTTCCACAGGCTGCCCTGTCAGAGCAGTCATAGAATTGTCAGGGCTGGAAGGGAGCTCAAGGCTCAGCCAGTCCCAACCCCTGCCATGGCCAGGGACACCTCACACTGCATCAGGTTGCTCACAGCCACCTCCAGCCTGGCTGCAAACACCTCCAGGGCTGAGCTTCCACCACCTCCCTGGGCAACCTGTTTTAAAAGACACCAAATATACAACTCATTAGTTAGTGTTGTTTATTCCCCACCCCCTTCCACCTTCTCATCAGGTTTCATTCTGTTTTGCCACGAGAAGGGAGGCCACAGGGGAAGCACAAAGGGAAACAAGGCTGAAAAGCTGTTTATTGTTTTCTGGGTTTTACTGAAAGGAAAAAAACATAATAGAAGGAAAAAAATATTGAGGGAGGAGAAAATGCTCAGAAATTCTTTTTCTTCTTGAAGGAAAGCCACTGTTCACTGAAAAAAAAACAAACCAACCCTCAAATTCAAATGCTTTGACCAATTCTTGCTCTTGTTTGGGCAATTCCATGCATGGAGAGAGAAGTTTGGGTTCAGAATTCAAGGCCTGGCTCC
>CM066584.1:3212500-3287500 GCA_033816785.1 Picus viridis
TGCATCTATGGTGGCAATGGGGTCCTAGTCAGTGTCATTGCTTCCATTGTTCTGCAGGCATCTGTTTCACTCCAGCATGGGGAAGGACACCAGAATGGTTTCTTGTTAGATATCTGTCTGCAGTGCCCTAGCCAAAGATCTCTAGGAGTGAATTCTGAGACAGTGAGCTGAGAGAAAAGCTTGAAGTGTCACAGGGAGAAGAGGAGTTGCATTGTCTCAGTTCCATCCGTGTGCAGACACTTGGTGAGTTATTGACTCCCTGAAACCATTCGGTGTTGCATGCGTGGAGGACCTGGACAGATGCTGAAGGGAAGGGAGGGGAAGGGGGACTCAGCTCCACTGGCTCTAAAGGTTTTTTCCCTCTGAAATCACTGCTTTCAAGTTGTGGACACATCTGGAAGTAACAGCAAACACGTGTAGACTGTGGTTGTGGAGGAAAGGAGATGAGATTCAGATGTAAGGGGGAGGGGGGGATGCTGTCCCTGTCCTGACAGCATGACCTTGGAGGCAACTGGAGGCAAGCTGGAGGTAGAGGGAGAACTCCCCAGATCAAAGAGAGGTGTCCATCCATCTCTGCCATCCCCTTTGGAGGAGCTGGGAGGTTGTTCCTGAACGTAATGGACACGCACAGGAGTTGTAACACGACTCACTCTGGTGGCTGTAATGCAATTTGCAACCCCCTGCTTGGGTGACATGAGACACAAGGCTCAGGTCAGGTGGGTGATGGATGCTCAGAATAATCCTGCCTGTGTCTTTACAGCTGTGGTTGCAGCTAGGACCATCTATCATAGTCTGGGAATCATCAACTCCCAGTACCTAAACAGGACATTTAAGAGCATGGCCACAAAGTGCAGCTCTGGGTCCCGTGGCTCTCCTCAAGCTCGAGAGCTTGGGAGGTAGCAGGTAGCTTTGATATATCATTAGGTAATTTTTTTGGTGGGTTTTTTTCTCTCTCTCTCTTTTTTGTTTTCACTTTAGTCCTTTGTGGGTTTGGGTTTCCAGAGGTGGAATCAGATCTTGGCCATGGACCAGCCTGCTGATGTATCTTCCATTGCGTTCGTTTGCGACCGCTATCCATCTTCCTGCCTTCTGTCTCAACAGGGAGGGGAGCTCCACGTGGAGTCCATGCAGGCTCTGCTCTGCTCTGCTCTGCTTTGGGGGTTTCAAACTCTGTTTTGGAGATAGTTTGATGATGATGATGATGATGATGATGATGATGACGACGACGATGACTTATTGGCTGCTTTTACTAAGCTTTAGTTATACTGTGGTTTAGATTGGCTTGTTTCTGGAGGCCTCCTCAAGCTCAGCTGGCAGTTTTGGAAGGAAGGGAATACATCAACAGGGTTGTTTAGCCTGGAGAAGAGGAGGCTCAGGGGAGACCTCATTGCTCTCTACAGCTACTTCAAAGGAGGTTGTAGCCAGGTGGGGGTTGGTCTCTTCTCCCAGGCAACCAGCACCAGAACAAGAGGACACAGCCTCAAGCTGTGCCAGGGGAGGTTTAGGCTGGAGGTGAGGAGAAAGTTCTTCCCAGCAAGAGAGATTGGCCATTGGGATGTGCTGCCCAGGGAGGTGCTGGAGTCCCCATCCCTGGAGGTGTTCAAGAGGGGACTGGATGTGGCCCTTGGAGCCATGGTTTGGTTGTCAGGAGGTGTTGAGTATTAGGTAAGAGGTTGGGCTGGATGATCTCTGAGGTCTTTTCCAACCTGGCTGATTCTATGACTCTGTTATTCTACAAGTAGAATCACAGAATTGTCAGGGTTGGAAGGGACCTCAAGGCTCAGCCAGTCCCAACCCCTGCCATGGGCAGGGACACCTCACACTACAGCAGGTTGCTCACAGCCACCTCCAGCCTGGCTGCAAACACCTCCAGGCAGGAGGCTTCCATCACCTCCCTGGGCAACCTGTGCCAGGCTCTCACCACCCTCTTGGGGAACAACTTCTTCCTCACATCCAATCTCAATCTCCCCATTTCTAGTTTTGTTCCATCCCCCCCAGTCCTATCCCTCCCTGACACCCTCAAAAGTCCCTCCCCAGCTTTCTCCCCTTCAGATCCTGAAAGGCCACAATGAGGACTCCTCAGAGCCTTCTCTTCTCCAGGCTGAACAGCCCCAAGCAGGACATCCTCGTGCTTACACCAAAAAGGTTCATTCAGCCACACTTTTTCTGCTGTTTTCCTCCTGATTACTTAGTCAGAGAGGCTCCCAGGACAGGTTACAAGTGAAGGAGAGGAAACTGTTTGACTTTCTGTCCCAATCTTTCCTCTGCTGGTGGGGGGCAGGGGGGAAGGGGGTTGAGGGCGGGGGTGGGGAGGGTGCGTGCTGTCTCATGACACGGCAGACGAGCATCAGAGAATGGAACAAGACTTTTTTTTTCCATTGACTGTTTGTCTCAAAAGAGCCAGAGCAGGCCTTTGGCTTTGGTGTCTTTGGGGGACGCAGGAGGAAGCTGGCTGTTCTGCTGTGTCAATGTCTGCGTGTGGCGGGGTGCTGGGGTGTGCCGGGGCTTTGGTCCCTGGGCTGGTTGGGGGTGGTGTGGGGTTTGTTTTTTTTTGGAGTGTTCTTTCCTTTTTATGTCATTTCCTTTTCGACTTTCCAATGCCATGAGCAAAGCCAAAATAGCAAGGGAAGCAGAAGTGGCCCTTCACGAGACTGCTGCTGCTGCTTTCCGGCTCCCCGAGCCCTGCGCCTGGCGGCTTCTGCCTTCGCAGGCACTTCCGAAGAGCTGGTGCCAGCAAACGGGAAGCTCTGCCTGCGTGGAGTGTGGCAATCTGTGGGCAGGCTGAATCTGCAGTTTCCTCTGTGGGCATGAGCTGACTCCTGGAACTAGGCTACTGTGAACTTGCAGAGGTTTTTCCACAGAATTAGGTCTTGAACACCACAAAGAGTCGCTCGGTTTCCTTTTGCTGTCCGGGAGGCTCAGGGGAGACCTTATTGCCCTCTACAGCTACCTGAAGGGAGGTTGTAGCCAGGAAGGGGTTGGTCTCTTCTCCCAGGCAACCAGCACCAGAACAAGAGGACACAGTCTCAAGCTGTGCCAGGGGAAGTTTAGGCTGGAGGTGAGGAGAAAGTTCTTCCCAGCAAGAGTAATTGGCCATTGGGATGTGCTGCCCAGGGAGGTGCTGGAGTCCCCATCCCTGGAGGTGTTCAAGAGGGGATTGGATGTGGCACTTGGAGCCATGGTTTAGTTGTCTGGAGGTGTTAGGTATTAGGTAACAGCTTGGTCTTGAGGATCTCTGAGGTCTTTTCCAACCTGGTTCTTTCTATGATTGTATGAAAGGCAAAGGCAGACTGTGATAAATTCTCATCCTTCACTACTGGCTTCAAATTGCACCAGGGGGTTTCGGTTGGACTTTAGGTGATAGGTTGGACTTGATGATCTCTGAGATCTTTTCCAAGCTTATTGATTATATGATGCTATGATTCCATCTTGGTCAGGAGAAACATAGGTGATCAGGGGGTCCTCTGCTATGAGGACAGGCTGAGGGAGCTGGGGGTGTTCAGCCTGGAGAAGAGGAGGCTCCAGGGAGACCTAATAGCAGCCTTCCAGTACCTGAAGGAGGCTACAGGAAGGAAGGGGAGAGACTGTTTGCAAAGGCCTGCAGTGGCAGGCCGAGGGGCAAGGGCTTCAAACTAGAGAAGGGCAGACTTAGACTGGATATCAGGAAGAAGTTCCTCACTATGAGGGTGGTGGAACACCAGGACAGGTTGCCCAGGGAGGTAGTGGAGGCTCCTTCCCTGGAGATATTCGAAGTGATTTAGTTGGGGATGTCCCTGCTGAGTGCAGGGAGGTCAGACTGGAGGTCTTTGGAGGTCTCTTCCATCCTGGACCATTCTATGATTCTTGTATTCTATGATCTTGTATTCTGTGATTCTTCCATTCTATGATGCTTGCAAACCCGAGCAGGTAGGACCAGCGCACAAGTTGGAAGGAAGCAGAAAGTAGCTGACCAAAGATCCCCATGCTGCATGGGGCCTCCTTGGAGCTGTAGCCAAGAAGGAGTCATCTGCATTTCATTTCTCTCATTTGTATCCAATCAGGACACATTTCCTGAGGATCTGAATGGAGACTAATGCCTCAGAGGAACTCCTATCCCCTAAGTCACGGAACCCAGGACACGGCGTCCGTGGCGAGGAGCAGCCCAGCTTGGTCCTTAAGCATTCCCATGATTCCTTTTTATCTTTGAGTTGAATAACTCCAATTGCATGGCAAGATGGAATGCTAGAATGAATGAGGAGCAAAACAGGAGAAACAATAACCTAAACCAAGCACTTATATTGGAAACAGGACCCAGGGAAAAACAAGCAACTGCTGGCTCTGGTGGGCCAGCTTGCTCTCTCCTGGAAAGCTCTTTCATCCCTGAGACAATGTGGGGATGAGGCAGCAGCGTGGCTCAGATTGCAGGCAGCACGTTGGCAGATGAGTGGACACGAGTAGCAGAGATGACATGACTGGCCTTAGCCTGCAGAAGTTACTCCAGCATCATAGGCACAAGCAGGCTTCTGGCAGCTTGGTCAGACAAGGAAAGGGAAGACAAGCTCCACTCCACCAGCAGTGCAGCCAGGCAGGGCTTGCCCAGGGCAGTCATCAGAGAATCATAGAATCAAGCAGGTTGGAAAAAACCTCAGAGATCATCAAGTACAACCTCTTACCTAATACCCCACACCTCCTGACAACTAAACCAGGGCTCCAAGTGCCACATCCAAGCCTTTTTTGAACACCTCCAGTGATGGTGACTCCACCACCTCCCTGGGCAGCACATTCCAGTGGCCAATTACTCTTGCTGGGAAGAACTTTCTCCTCAAAGAACTTGCTCCTGTGTCCTAGCACACAGGTCCCAGCTGCTGTCAAACCCTTGCATTACCCAGCAGAAACACTTGAGTGGCCACACTCCTTCAAAAAACCTCCAACCCCCCAAACAGAGAGAAAGAGAGAATAATCCCCAAGACCAGCTGAAGTGTCTTCAAAAAGAGAACAACTTTTGATGTCTGCAGGGCCAGCTGTGACATCCATCTGCTTTTCTCCTTCACAGCATGTCCCATGCTGCTGAAGGTATAGGTGAGAAATCCATGTGGGGGCTTAAAGTCCAGATAGGAAATTAATTGAGGCTGTTCAGCCTGGAGAAGAGAAAGCTCCAGGGAGACCTTGTAGCTATGTTTTAATAAGAAGGGGACCTACAGGAAGGCTGGGGAGGGACAGTTTAAAAGGGCCTGTGGTGACAGGATGGGAGGCAATGGTTTGAAACTGGAGCAGGGCAGGTTTAGGTTGGACATCAGGAGGAAGTTCTGCACAGTGAGAGAGGTGAAAGACCGGAACAGGTTGCCCAGGGATATGGCTGAGGCCCTGTCCCCAAAGATTCAAGACTAACTGAAGAATAACATACTAGTTAGTCAGGAGGTGTTGGGTAATAGATTGGACTTGATGATCTCTGAGGCCTTTTCTAACCAGGTTGATTCTGTGATTCTGTGATGGTTACCCAGTCCATTCAAGATTAGACTCAACGTGACCCTGAGCAGCCTGATCTGGTTGCAGATGTCCCTGCTGGGACTGCAGGGGAGTCAGATGAGATGACCTTGGAGGGTCCCCTCCAACCTGATGCAACCTGTGAATGTGTGCCTTGAGCTGAGCACTCACCCAGGGCAGTACCAGTATCACAGGATCATAGAATTGTCAGGTTTGGAAGGGACCTCAAGGCTCAGCCAGTTCCAACCCCCCTGCCATGGGCAGGGACACCTCACACCACAGCAGGTTGCTCACAGCCACCTCCAGCCTGGCTGCAAACACCTCCAGGCAGGAGGCTCCCACCACCTCCCTGGGCAACCTGTGCCAGGCTCTCACCACCCCCAAGAATGGGAAGACACAAAGCTCAGTCCATGTGTTCCACCCAGCAACTGTTAGCTCCTCACAGCCTTAGCTCCCAGGAAGGGTGACCATGATGGTTTAAAGGGCACAGCCCATTAGCTGAAAAAGATTTTCTGAGGTTTATGAGTTAAGAAACAAATGGATCTAATGGGACACAAATAACAGATCTGGGCAGGCAACACCAGGAAGGAAAGCCATGCATTGGGCCAAATACCTCCTCTGGCTGTATTGTGTCAGCCAGCAGAGGAGATAAGTGTAAATGAGAACAAGCCCCAGCCCCGTAATTGTAACTGTATAGATTCAGAGAGGGCTTCCACCACAAGAAAGGGACTGAAGCTGTCAAACTCCTGACTCACTGCCAAGTACCTCGGGGCTGAATTTGACATCCACTCTGCTGTGTTGTTTAGGGAGAGGACTCAAAGAAAGAAAGAAACATACCTCTGACCTGGAAACCCTGCCTGGAGCTGGGCTGGGTGCCCGACACTGGTGCGCTGTATCACAGCATCTCTGCTCTGTCCCACCCCATTCGTCCCTCCCCCATCCCCCGGGGGTTTCTATTGATCCTTCACCCTTCCTGCCCTTCATTTACTTGCTTACTGAGATGGTGGTGGTGCCACCTTTGAACTTAAAGCAGGTCCTGCCAGCTCCTGCAGTTGGCATTTTGTGCCCCCGTGGGTTTAGTCAGACGTTGGAACGTGCTGCCCAGGGAGGTGGTTGAGTCACCAGCCCTGGATGTGTTTAAAGGTCATTTAGATGTGGTGCCTGGGGATATGGAGTGAACTTTGCAGAGTAGGGTTGATGGTTGGACTTGATGATCCCAAGGGTCTTTCCCAACCTGAATGATTTGGGGATTTGCAGAGTCACAGAATCATGGACTCTCCTCCAGGCTGAACACCCCCAGCTCCCTCAGCCTGTCCTCGTGGCAGAGGTGCTCCAACCCCCTGATCACCTATGCTTCTCCTCACCAAGATGGAATCAGAATCATTGAATCAATAAGGTTGGAAAAGACCTCAGAGAGCATCAAGTCCAACCTGTCACCCAACACCTCCTGACAACTAAACCATGGCACCAAGTGCCACATCCAATCCCTCTCTGAACACCTCCAGGGACGGTGACTCCACCACCTCCCTGGGCAGCACATTCCAATGGCCAATTACTCTTGCTGGGAAGAACTTTCTCCTCACCTCCAGCCTAAACCTCCCCTGGCACAGCTTGAGACTGTGTCCTCTTGTTCTGGTGCTGCTTGCCTGGGACAATAGAATTGCCTGGCTGGAAATGACCTTAAAATCATTGAGTCCAACTGAATGTCTCCCTGTACACAGCTCAGACCATGTCCCTGAGCTCCTCATGCAGATGTCTTTTAAACTCCCTCCAGGAACAGTTCATGCCAGTCTTGAGCTGCCAGGACTTCCTCTGCCTATCATGACACTGAAGTTTGGATCCCTGAAGCCACAACATTTGCTCATTTGTCTCAGTATGATGGCAGGGAACACTGTGTGGTGCTACTCACTGGAAGGCTGATGCTGGCAATGAGCAGAAATCCCTGGGCTTGTGTGCTTGTCTGCTTGCATTTTTACTTACTTTTATGTTCAACAGTGGGAAAATATTTTCGTCTCCCTCTTTGTCTTGTCAAACCCCTTGATTTATCACAGCAGGCACCACAAGGCTGGGGAGAGGTCTTGAGCTCAAGCCCTGTGAGGAGAGGCTGAGGGAGCTGGGGGTGTTCAGCCTGGAGAAGAGGAGGCTCAGGGGAGACCTTCTTGCTCTCTACAACTCCCTGAAGGGAGGTTGTAGCCAGGTGGGGGTTGGTCTCTTCTCCCAGGCAAGCAGCACCAGAACAAGAGGACACAGTCTCAAGCTGTGCCAGGGGAGGTTTAGGCTGGAGGTGAGGAGAACGTTCTTCCCAGCAAGAGTAATTGGCCCTTGGAATGTGCTGCCCAGGGAGGTGGTGGAGTCACCATCCCTGGAGGTGTTCAAAAGGCTTGGATGTGGCACTTGGAGCCATGGTTTGGTTGTCTGGAGGTGTTAGGTGCTAGGTAATAAGTTGGACTTGATGATCTCTGAGGTCTTTTCCAACCTGGTTCTTTCTATGATTGTATGAAAGGCAAAAGCAAACTGGGATAAATTCTCATCCTTCACCACTGGCTTCAAATTGCACCAGGGGAGGTTTAGGTTGGACTTTAGGAGGCGTTTCTTTAGTGAAGCAGTGGTCAGGCATTGGAACAGGCTGCCCAGAGAGGTGGTGGAGTCCCCATCCCTGGAGGTGTTCAGGAAAGGTGTGGCCATGGCACGGCAGGGCATGGTTTAATGGCCGTGGTGGTGTTAGGTCCACGGTTGGACTCAGTGATCTTGGAGGTCTTTTCCAACCAAAACAATGCTATGGTTCTATCTCTCAGTCCCCAGTGACACAGCTGGGAGCAGACCTGTGAGGGCTTTAAGCTGAAGAAGTGCCCTCCTTTATGCTCCAAAGCCGCCACCACCACCATCAGGTGGTTCCTCACGCTGACCCCACGCTCCGCAGCGCCGGCCAGCTGCGCCTCCTGGCTGGAGCTGCCAGCCCTCAGCTTGCCTCTCGGAGCGGAGAGGACCTTCCTGGCCAGCCTGCCTGCTCTCCATGCCTTCTGCTTTATCCTGTCTGTGAACCCCTGACCTGGAGTGCTCCTGCTCCTCACCCTTGCTCCCCTCCCTCTTCCCAGCTCCAAGACGGTCTCGTGTTTCTTGGAATCTGGCAAGGAGAGGGCTTCTTGGTGATTGGTATAAACAATCTGAAAGGTCACATTTCCCCCCACCCCACCACCCCCACCCCCCCCTGCAGAGGGAGCTGGGGAGCAAAGAGGGGGAGGAGAAGGTGTAAAATAAAAGGCTTCTCTCAAATTAACAGCCACAAGGATGTAAACATGGAAGCCAAAGGGAGCTGTTCACCAGCAGCATGGGCTGAGCCAAAGAAGCCCCTCGAGGGCTTGCTGAGGAAAGAAAATGTGGGCACAAGATGCAGCATGCTCTTGCAGCTGGCTGGGAGGGGAGGGCCCAGGGTCGGGGTGCCAGGCGACGGTGGCAATCACGCCCTGCGTGAATGGTGACATCGGGTTTCAGCAGCTGTGTCCTGAGGCAAGGCTGGCGCTGGTCACCCTGCTAAGCTGGGCTGCTCTGTGTGTGTGTGTGTAAAAATGCAGAGGTCCTGGTGGCTTTTGAGCTGCAGGGGCAGGAGGCCTTGGAGCTGTGGGATGAGGGAGAGAGCGTTCCGCCCGGCCGGGCGCTGGGTGCTGTCCAGCTCCCGAAGCCGCTCGGCTGCCGTCGTGGACTCCAGGGGGAACTGGGTCAGAGCCCTGTCTGGGCAGAGGCGTTGTGGAAAACAAGCAGAAAGCAAACCTAGGTGCTGGGCTGCCTGCTCGCAGCCTCACGTCTGCTGTGGGGCTGAAGCATAGCCAGGGCTCTGCTCCAGGGCTTTGCTCTCCTCCTTACCTGAGGTCAGATGCAGCAGGGAGCCTGCTGGTTGTGCCAGGAAAACCCTGTGGAGGTGCAGCCTTGTGCTGGGATGAGAAGCTCCAGAGCTTTGCTCTACTCCTTTCCTGAGGTCAGATGCAGCGGGCTGCCAGCTTGGTTGTGCCAGGAAAACTCTTTGGATGTGCAGCCTTGTGCTGGAATGAGAAGCTCCAGAGCTTTGGTCCCCTCCTTACCTGAGGTCAGATGCAGCAGGAAGCCTGCTGGCTGTGCCAGGAAAACCCTTTGGAGGTGCAGCCTTGCGCTGGGATGAGAAGTCTTTAACTGGTTAATTTAACCAGGGAGAAAGGCAAAAGGGCAAGGTCTGTCTCCAGCCCTCTGCTCATCCTGGTGGCCCTTCTCTGGACACCTTCCAGCACCTCCAGATCCTTCCTGTAACAGAGGCTCCAGAACTGGACACAGAGCTCCAGGCGGGCTCTCAGCAGAGCAGAACAGAAGGGGAGGATCACCTCCCTTGACGTATGGACAGTCCTGATTTGTAGTGCTTGAAACATCAGGTGCAGGCTGAGGAGTGAGGGTCAGCAGCTCACACACCAGGTTTGCAGCCAGGCTTGAGGGCTTCGAACTTGCTTTCCCTGGAATCCACATGGGTCCAGCTGCCCTTGGAAGAACTGCCCCGGGGCTTGCCCAGATTGTAGCTGACCTTACGGTGATGCTCTGCTGCCGTTAATGCTTGAAAAATTAGGTGATGAGCACTTGCTTCCATGTCTAGCACAAAAATGATTGCCTACATCCCTCCTCTTGCTTCACAGCACTTTCATTAGATGCCAGAGAGTCCATTTCTTTCTCCTGTGGGCTGGGAAAGGAAGTGAGGTGGCAGGTTTGAGAAGACACATTTGTGCTTCGAATGATGTGGGCACTTACACTGCTGCCTGCTCTCTCGGTCTGCTGCTGAAGGGCAACACACTTCATTCTTCTTCCCAAATGTGAGATGAGCTCACAGGGTCTTAAATTCCTCTTGTATTGTGATTTCTAAGGAGAAGCAGAGCCTGCAAGAGCTTCTGGTGGCCCAGAGTGACTGGAAATGCTGCCTCTGTCTCAACACAAGTTGGAAAACTCCTCAACTTTGAAAGTTTTTTGTTGTGTCTTCAGGCCTGAGAGGAATTCTCTCCAGCAGGTCTCTTTTGAACTGGGGAGCCCAAACCTGGGCACAGTGTTCCAGGTGTGGTCTCACCAGGGCAGAGCAGAGGGGGAGGAGAACCACTTGATTCTCTTCCTTTGGAAGATTTCCTCAGGGAATCTCCAGACAAAGTATTCTTTCCTCAACCCCCCTGCCGTTTCCACCCCACTGCCATGCTCTGGGTGGCAGGGGCAGAATCATAGAATCAATAAGGCTGGAAAAGACCTCAGAGATCATCAACTCCAACCTATTACCTAATACCAAACACCTCCTGACAACTAAACCATGGCTCCAAGTGCCTCATCCAGTACTTTTTTGAACACCTTCAGGGATGGTGACTCCACCACCTCCCTGGGCAGCACATTCCAATGGCCAATGTCTCTTTCTGGGAAGAAATTGCTCCTCACCTCCAGCCTAAACCTCCCCTGGCACAGCTTGAGACTGTGTCCTCTTGTTCTGGTGCTGGTTGCCTGGGAGAAGAGACCAACCCCCACCTGGCTACAACCTCCCTTCAGGGAGTTGTAGAGAGCATTGAGGTCTCCCCTGAGCCTCCTCTTCTCCAGGCTAAGCAACCCCAGCTCCCTCAGCCTCTCCTCACAGGGCTGTGCTCCAGACCCCTCCCCAGCTTCGTTTCCCTTCTCTGGACACCTTCAAGTGTCTCAATGTCCTTCTTGAGCTGAGGAGCCCAGAACTGGACACAGGACTCAAGGTGTGGTCTAACCAGTGCTGAGCACAGGGCACAATGACTTCCCTGCTCCTGCTGGCCACACTGTTCCTGATGCAGGCCAGGATGCCATTGGCCGTCTTGGCCACCTGGGCACACTGCTGTCTCCTGTTCAGCCTACTATCAACCAGTCCCCCCAGGTCCCTTTCTGCCTGGCTGCTCTCAGCCACTCCGTCCCCAGCCTGCAGCACTGTTGTCATGCTAAAAGCTCAGGCTGGCAGAGCAGAGTGGGAAGCAGTTTGGAGAAGTCTGTTTGCCTGTTTTCATAAGAGCTATCACACTCGTGGGGGAAGTTTGAATCTACAGGATATGGAGGCAAAGCAGACCACTTCCCCCATGGCAAAGCTTCTCTTTTTTATTTTTATTGTATTTTATTTTTATTTTAATTCTTTATTTTTAGTTTAGTTTAGTTTACTTTATTTTCTTCCATTTTATTTTATTTTTCCTTATTTTATTTTCTTTTACTTTATTTTATCTTAATTTACTTTCTTTCCATTCATTTTATTTTCTTTTACTTTATTTTATTTTATTTCACTTTATTTTATTTTACTTTACTTGATTATTTATTTTATTTTATTTCATTTTATTTAATTTTATTTTATTTCACTTTATTTTATTTTACTTTATTTTCTTTTACTTGATTATTTTATTTTATTTTATTTCATTTTATTTCATTTTATTTTATTTTATTTTATTTTACTTTATTTTCTTTTCTTTTACTTGATTATTTAATTTCATTTAATTTTACTTTATTTTATTTTACTTTATTTAATTTCATTTTATTTTACTTTATTTTCTTTTCTTTTACTTTATTTTTTCTTATTTTATTTTACTTTCTTTAATTTAATTTTATTTTACTTTATTTTCTTTTACTTTCTTTTCTTTTCTTTTCTTTTCTTTTCTTTTCTTTTCTTTTCTTTTCTTTTCTTTTTTTCTTTTCTTTTCTTTTCTTTTCTTTTCTTTTCTTTTCTTTTCTTTTCTTTTCTTTTCTTTTCTTTTCTTTTCTTTTCTTTTCTTTTCTTTTCTTTTCTTTTCTTCCATTTTATTTTATTTTATTTTTTATATTTTTTTATTTTATTATTAATTTCCCCCCCCCCCAGAAGCTGTCCCTCCCCTGTGTCCTGGCAGGACTTGGCTCAGGCTCCAAACTCCATCCTGTCCCTCTGCTTCCTGCCCTTTCCCCCACGCCCAGAGTGGTAACCCCCTCCAAAGGGCTCGTGGAGCTGCTCGCCCTGCTGTACTGCAGGAATTTGGAGTCATGTTGCCAAAGCTGGTTTGGGTTCTTGTTTCTTTGGGGTTGTTTTTGGCTTTTTGGGTGTTTTTGTGTGTGTGGTAATTCCAAAGGCCCCGTATCGATGTGAGCTTCTCAGCATCTCAGGAGTTTCAGCCTTTGAAACCTTTTATGTTGTGAGGACAGTGCCAGACTCTGTGCTTAGGTTTTGTTGTTGGTTTGGCTTTGTGTTGGGGCTTTTTTTTTGGGGGGGGGGGGAGGGGGTGTTGTTGTTTTTGTTTTGCATAGACTGCTGTTTAGCAACATGAGAAACGGTCTGGGCTGTCATGGTTGCACTAAGAAAAATGTCCCTCAAGGAAGGGATCCTTCACGTTTGGGGGTTGGGATTGATAGGCTCAAGCTGAGAATTTGGGCTGCTGGCTTCAGAAGAGCAGAGGAAACTGCCCCTAGGAACAGATCACTGCCCAGATACAAGAGACAATCTACCCTGGTGTGGACTTTCTGGTATTTGTAAAGCATCTGATCTTGGTCACTGCTGGAAGTAGGATGCTGGATTGGAGAAAGAGTCTCTTTGTCCAGTTTGGTTGTTTCCTCTGCTCCCCTAAATCCAGGGCTCCAGAGGGAGAGGTCTTTTGTGGATCCAGTAGGAAAAGTTGCTTTGTTCCTATGTTCATGGTCACAGAGAAGTGTGGAACTGCTTTGCTAAGCCAAGTTTGTCCTGGAAGTGCCACTGCAGCTGAGATTACTCCATGATGATGAGCAAGAAGTTTGTAGCAAGGTCAGCAGTGTCAGAAGGTCCAAGAAAGGACCCCACACCTTGCCTCACTTAATGAACTAAGGTACTCTGAGGGCAAATTAAACAAAACATAGACTCATAGAATCAACAAGGTTGGAAAAGACCTCAAAGATCATCAAGTCCAACCTGTCACCCAAGACCTCATGACTGCTAGACCATGGCACCAAGTACCACATGCAATCCCCTCTTGAACACCTCCAGGGACAGTGACTCCACCACCTCCCTGGGCAGCACATTCCAATGGCCAATTCCTCTTTCTGAGAAGAACTTGCTCCTCACCTCCAGCCTAAACCTCCCCCCTAAGCCTCCTCTGGCACATCTTGATACTATGTCCTCTTGTTCTGGTGCTGGTGAGCTTGGTGTGCATGGCTGAGCTCACATGAGGAGGAATCTACCCTTGTAGCTGCTGAATGCCGAGGTGGGGAAGCAAACCAGCTGTCCTGATGGTGAGGTCTGGGAATCCTAGAGTGGCTTAGGCTGGAAGAGATCTTAGAGATCATCTAATCCAACCTCCCTGCCATGAGCAGGGACAGCTCTCCACCGGACCAGGCTACTCATCTTGAGAGTGAAGAGGCTGACTCAAAGGGGGAGTTTCTACTGGCAAATTATGAATGGATTAGTGTGCAAAGGAATGTTTGGTTGCTTTCCCCATGCAGCCACCCTTCCAAGTGTAGCCCAAGCTCTTCTCCTGCTGTGTTCTTATGATTTTAGAGGTTGGAGAACTAAAGATTTCGTCTCTTGACAAATCTCCTTCTCTGGAGACTTTCAAGACCCATCTGGATGCATTCCTGTGTGACCTGTGCTAGATTCTGTGGTCCTGTTCTGGCAAGAGGGTTGGACTCAATGTTGTCCAGAGGTCCCTTCCAACCCCCTTCCAACCCCTAGCATCCTGTGAACAAGTGGAGGATCACAAGGGGTGATAAAGGTGGTTGAACTCTTAGGCTAAGGTACAGGAATGTGCTTATGTTTCATTTCTGGTACCCTTGGGAGGAGGTTATGGCAAGCTCTTTTTCATTTTGGCTTCTTCCATGCTTTCCATACATGTGGCACTGTC
Organism: Picus viridis; assembly: GCA_033816785.1. Classification (NCBI taxonomy): domain Eukaryota; kingdom Metazoa; phylum Chordata; class Aves; order Piciformes; family Picidae; genus Picus; species Picus viridis. The sequence continues at coordinate 3,226,789 of CM066584.1, forward strand.
TCCATTTCCCTGACTGCTAGAGGCTCTTGTGGCCACTACAAACCTCCTGGAGGTTTTTAGGTCAGTTTGGCACCCTGAACACCTTCCTCTTGAAGTTCATTATATTGTCCTGGGCAACCTGCTGTGGGCTACTCTGCTTGAGCAGGGTGGGCTGGACAACATAACAGCAAGAGGTCCCTGTCTACCTCCAGCATGGTGTGATTCAGCCTCTGAACTCGTGAGTGTACTTCTAAGCCTACAGTAGGTTAATCTGGACAGTGGGAGCAGCATGTCCCCAGCAGTACTGCAGAATCACAGCATCAACCAGGTGGGAAAGGACCTCAGAGATCATCAAGTCCAACCTATTACCTCATACCTAACACCTCCAGACAACTAAACCATGGCTCCAAGTGCCACATCCAAGCCTTTCATGAACACCTCCAGGGATGGGACTCCACCACCACCTCCCTGGGCAGCACATCCCAAGGGCCAGTCTCTCTTTCTGGGAAGAACTTTCTCCTCACCTCCAGCCTAAACTTCCCCTGGCACAGCTTGAGACTGTGTCCTCTTGTTCTGGTGCTGGTTGCCTGGGAGAAGAGACCAACCCCCACCTGGCTATAACCTCCTTTCAGGAAGCTGTAGAGAGCAAGACGGTCTCCCCTGAGCCTCCTCTTCTGCAGTCTAAACAACCCCAGAATTACCCTGTATGAATCTTTTGGTGCTCTACCTGGCTCGTGTCCATGGTCCTTCACACTGCACTTTGGTTTAGACCAACGTGTAGGTAGCTAAGCAGGATTAGGAGGTGATGTCCTGCAAACAGGGCAGCCACTCCTTCCCTTCCCTTCCCTTCCCTTCCCTTCCCTTCCCTTCCCTTCCCTTCCCTTCCCTTCCCTTCCCTTCCCTTCCCTTCCCTTCCTTCCCTTCCCTTCCCTTCCCTTCCCTTCCCTTCCTTCCCTTCCCTTCCCTTCCCTTCCCTTCCCTTCCCTTCCCTTCCCTTCCCTTCCCTTCCTTCCCTTCCCTTCCCTTCCCTTCTTCCCTTCCCTTCCCTTCCCTTCCCTTCCCTTCCTTCCCTTCCCTTCCCTTCCCTTCCCTTCCCTTCCCTTCCTTCCCTTCCTTCCCTTCCTTCTTCCCTTCCCTTCCCTTCCCTTCCTTCCCTTCCCTTCCCTGTCACCTCTTTAGAGCAGCCCCTGCCCATTTCCCAGTGCCTCCCAGCCCTTGCCATCCTGTCTGTGGCCCTGGCCGGGCTCAGCATGCCAAGGGAGACAAAGCCTCCTCCCGCATAGCTCGGGCATAGCTCAGCTACATTCTTCAGTGCCTGCTGTTCCCCAGTGACCTTACCCTACAGCTCTGGTGGTCAGAGGACTATTATGCTGCGAGCTTGCCCGCATTCCTCCACCCACTCAGGCAAGCAGTGCCCTCTGGGAAGGGGCGGTGAGGCAGGCAGGAATCCGACCATCTGGGGACTTCTTCAAGGGAAACACAAATTCCAGGCCTTTGGGGCTGGTTTTGCCCATCGCTTCTCCAGCCACGGGGAGGTGGGAGCAGCCGCCTGAAGAAGGTCTGAGCGCTGTGGTTGCCACCCAGCCTGCGGTGAGGGGCCCTGGCGTGGCGAGCCAGCAGGCTCCTCTCGTTGCCACACTTTGCTTGGCCTTTTCCTCACGTTGAGAGGAAACCTCAAGGAACAGAGCCTGGGACGACCTTCTTGGAGTGGTTGCCACTTGTCATGCTTGCAGGAGCCTCGCAGGAACAGGTTTAGTTTTTCAGCTCCCCTCCTTTGAAGGCTGCTAAAGACCTTTAAAGGCTATAAATCATTACAGCTTGTTGGCTTTGGGAGCCTTTTAATGTTGACCACTTAATGTCCAACTTCTAAAATAACAGGTTTATTTTCTCAGGGATGTGTGAGAGGGAGAGAAAGAGAGAGAGAGAGAAAGAGAGACTAGACGTGAGCTAGAAAAGAGAGTTGCACTGCAGATGATTTTTTCAGCTCTGGAGCCAACTTGGACATATTACAGTGGGGAAAGGTTTGTACAGTAAGAGGAGAAGGTTGGAATCCTGCTATTTTATTATTGCCACACATTAGAAATGTTGAGGATTTGTGAAGAACTGACTAAGTCAGGGAAATTTATGGCTCTCATGGCTCCCTCTTGCACATCCTGTATCTTTTCTGGCATCCTTCCAAGGGCATAAATATTAATAGAGCAATACTGACATTTAGGGCCCGATCTAAGTCTCATTACGTTGGGAGGGAGGTGTGTGTGTGTGTGTGTGTGTGGAAACACTTCCATTGTCTTCAGTGGAAGATGGACCGTGGTCTTGAAAAGGAACAAAGGAGGGGAAAATACCAAGTGGGGCTTTGTGGGGCTAAATAATGTTGTTCTCAGATCAGAGCTCCTCTGCTTCCTGACTCGCAGCCCGGCGCTCCCTGACCTTTAGCGTTAAAGTATTGCCAAAACAGGAAGGAGAAATTAAGGCTTGATAAGGGTTGAGATGGTCACAGCTTTTACCAGCCTCACTCGATGGAATGTGACAATTTCTTCAATGGGAAAGGGGCTGGGTGTGAATTGCTCTGGTTTATCCTCTCCCAGCCCCGCAGGTTGCTGGGGCAGGGAGGTGCCGCAGGCTCGGCCACCGGCATCCCGTCTCCTGCCTGGTTTGTAACCTCTGCAGGTGCACGAAGAGTTACAGGCAAGGGATTAGCTCCTTTTGCTTCATTGAAGAGATAGTCAGCTCTCTGGATACCATGTGAGGATCTATTGCAAAAGCTTTTTTGGCATTGAAAGCTCTCCTTCTCTAGATCAAAATCTTCCCCCCCCAAAAAAACCTTTCTGCCCAGCAATTAGTTCCAGCTGTGTTTTGCAAAGCCACCGAGGGAATTTGGAGGTCCAGTTCCCATAAAGTTTAATATGAATTAGGTTTCCAAGCAGCTCTGAAAGTTCAGCTGAGATAGGGCTGCAGCCCTCCTGGTTTTGATACAGTTCTGCACGTGGAACCACCTCCTGCATCTCTGGATGACAAAGAAAAAGGGAAATGCAAGGTGTTGTCATCCCCTGGCAGAGAACAGGCCTGGAGGAAACTGCTAAATCAGGACTCCTGGCACCTGCAAGGAGCTGTTTTCCATGCCTCTAAGGGCCAGATTTCCCAAAGAGTTCTTCTTTGCACCCAAATACAAGGCAGGTTTCCCAAAGGTCCTTTTGTGAAGCCACAGATGTCACCTCACAGTACACTCAGTCCTCCTGGCAACCTGGCCAAGGATGGAGCGAGCAGAGGAGACCCTGTACTCGTTCAGAAGTACCTGGCAAGTTGCAGGCCAGGACATGCTGTAGGGTACACTTCCCTGGCGAGGTTATCAGTGAACCTGTGAACTTTCCCAACCGTGAGCACCCTCAGAACTTTCAGTTCCTCCTCTTGCCAGTGAGAAGGTTGACGTCTGAGGTGTGGAGCGCAAGCGCACGCAGAGAGCCTGTCAGCTGCTCCCCTGGCTGAAGAGAAAGAGACGGGGAGTAACAAGTGGAAGAGCCAAGTGAAACAGCTCAAGAAGTGCAAGAGCAAATCACAGAATTATTGAGGCTGGGAAAGACCTCTGAGATCATCAAGTCCAGCCTATGACCTGACACCGTGACGTGAGCTAAACCATGACACCCAGTGCCACGTCCAAGCTTTTCTTAAAGACCTCCAGTGATGGGGACTCCACCACGGCCCTGGGCAGCACACCCCACTGCCTAATCAGCCTTTCTGTGAGGAAGTGCTCCCTAATATCCAACCTACACCTCCCCTGGTGCAGCTTCACACCATGTCCTGTCACTGGTGGTCTGGGAGGTGAGCCTGACCCCCACCTGACTACAACCTCCTTTTAGGTAGCTGTTGAGAGTGATAAGGTCTCCTCCAAGTCTCCTCTTCTCCAGGCTGAGAAGCTTCCCCAACTCCTTCAGCCTTTCCTCATACAACTCTCCCTCCAGCCCCTTCACCAGTCTCCTAGCTCTCCTCTGGACTTACTTTGGCTGCACCACCATCTCCTAGCTACCACCATCTACAGAGCTGGTATCTTCACCGGCTTCAAAATCTGTCTTATTTTTAGGCTGGAGAGGTGGGAAAGGAGAGGGGAAGCCCTTCCAGTGCAACTGGCTGATGCTAGAAGCCTCATGGCAAGAGGTTATTGAAGCTGCAGACTTCTCAGAAAAGGAATGCTTCAGAAATATTTCCTGTAGCTGCACCAGGGGTCTGCAAATCTTTGCCAACATTCTGGAGCCACGTTGGTAAACAAACATGTTCCGAAGAAGGGGAGGGGAAAAAAAGGGGGAAGGGGGGAGGGGAAAAAAAAAAGGACTTGGAGAAATAGGTCCAAGGCCACTTAGATGAGCAGCTTTCCAAAGCTAGTGCTCAGTAGCCACAAGAGCAATAAACCAAAGAAGATTTCCCTCTTAGTCAAAACCAGAAGCAGCTGTTTATGATCAGTCCTGTTGGGAGTCTCCAGCACTGTAAAAGTGCAGCTGCAGTGGCCTGAGTCAATGTAAATATCCAGAGGGCCACAAGGTACCTGTGTGCTTGCAGTGCTGAAGCCAGCTGGAGGGCTGGGAGCAGCCTCCCCACGTCCTCCTTTCAAGAGCAGATGAGCCCTCAAAGGACAGGAGTGATTATGCTGCAGTTTTTGAACTCCCCTCCTACCACTTGCAGTGTTTGGCTCCCAGGCTTTTTATTTGGCTCTCCTCCTGCCACCACAGACCTGGAGAGTTTGTGAGGGCCCTCAGATGTCATGAAAGCAGCAGGTACTGAAGGGAATGGTGGTGGGAGCTGAGGAGTGGCTTTCTGCTCAGGCATGTCCTGAAGAAAGGGCTTCTGTGCTCCTCCTGGTTCTGATCAGATGGAGTACACCAGGGAGAGGAGAAGTCCTGAGCTCCCCATTCTTGGTGTTCTTGGTGGCACCAAGGTGAGTGGTGGTGCTGATACTCTAAAGGGAAGGGATGCCATCCAGGGAGACCTTGACAGGCTGCAGGAGTGGGCCCCCACAAACCTCATGAAGTTCCAAAAGGATGAGTTGCAAGGCAAACCCAGACACAAGTAGAGGCTGGGGGTGAAGGGCTGAAGAGCAGCCCTGTGGAAAAGGACTTTGGGGGGTGGATGGATGGATGGATGGATGGATGGATGGATGGATGGATGGGGGTATGGATGGGGGATGGATGGATGGATGGATGGATGGATGGATGGATGGGGGTATGGATGGGGATGGATGGATGGGTGGATGGATGGATGGGATGGATGGATGGATGGATGGATGGGGGGATGGATAGGGGGATGGATGGATGGATGGATGGATGGATGGATGGATGGATGGATGGGGGATGGATGGATGGATGGATGGAAAGCTGGGCATGAGCTGGCACTGAGCACTGCCATCCCTATCTTAGGCTGATCCCCAGCAGTTGGGGTTATTCAGCCTGGAGAAGGCTCTGGGGTGACCTTGTGGTGGCTTTTCAGTACTTGAAAGGGTCTAGAAGAATGATGGGGAGGGACTCTCTCAGGGAGAGTTAGGAGGAGCGAAAAAGGGTTAGGTTTAGAATAGATATCAGGAAAAAATTCTTCCCTGTGAGGATGGTGAAACTGTCCTAGGCTGCCCAGAGAGGTGGTAGATGCCCCAGCCCTGGAAGTATCAAGGCCAGGTTGGACAGGCCTTTGAGCAGCCTGCTCTAGTTGCAAATGTCCCTGTCCATGGCAAGGAGGTTGGAACTGGTTGATCTTTAAGGTCCCCTCCACCCCAAGCATTCTGTGATTCTGATGCCTGTCACATAAATAATGATGGTGGCTGAACATTGAAGGCTTAGGTTGGATATCAGGGGAAAAATGCTCCCTGAGAAGCTTGCCAAGCCCTGGCACAGGCTGCCCAGGGCAGTGGTGGAGGGGTTTAAAAGCTGTGGCAGCTGTGGCGCTGAGGGCCATGGGCTAGTGGTGACCTGGAAGTGCTGGGTTAATGGTTGGGCCTGATGAACATAAAGGTCTCTTCCAGCCGTGCAGCCCTTTTTCCTCCACGTGAAGCACAAGTTCCCCCTCCCCACCCCCACCCCTCCACCCTCCCTTTGCATTGTTTCCTCTCCTCTTTATTTTTCTCTCTTCCTGTCAAATACTTGAGCAGCGATTTCCTTTCTGGTGGTGTGCCAAGCAGCATTCCTGCTCTGCCCCCTTGGCAAAGAGAAGAGCTGACCCCCATTTCCATAACCAAGGAAGGGACAGGTAGCCTTTGTTTGTTGTTCCAGGGCATGACTGTTTTCCTTAGCTTCACACCAACAGAAGAGAGACCAAGCTGCTATTCAGAGGGGCAATTGGCCACTGACCCCAGCAGCAAGATGGGTGGTAAGAGCCAAATGCTTTCTGGTGATGAACCTTTGGCTTCAGCCAGTTCCATCTCTCCCCCTCTCCCCCTCTCCCTCACTCCCCCACAAGATTTCCCTTTCCCCCTTTTTGGGGGGGGTATTTGTTGTTGTTGTTGTTGTTGTGTTTGAGGCACGTCAAAGCCTGGAATAGCCCTCACAGGCATTAGTCACCAGTGATTAAAATAGCCACTAAGCAGGCAAGAGCCTGTGCTGATTTGTGCTAAATTGGGTGTATCTGTGTGTGTAGCAAGGGCTGCTAATTTGCAAACCTCCCTTCTTATTATCCTGGCTTTTATTAATAGCACCAAGGGGCTCCAGCTGACACTGAAGTTTGCTTTTCATCTGCTGCTGTCGGTGGGGAAGTGCAGAGGTTGTCATCTAGGTGAGGACTCAGGAGAAGGGAAGGACTACCTGATCCATCCTGCTGAGGCACAGAGGTTCCATGGGTGGCTACCCAGGAGAGAGATGAGGAATGTGCTCAGGTCATACAATCATAGAATCATAGCATTGTCAGGGTTGGAAGGGATCTCAAGGATCAGCCAGTTCCAACCCCCTGCCATGGCCAGGGACACCTCACACTACAGCAGGTTGCTCACAGCCACATCCAGCCTGGCTGCAAACACCTCCAGGCAGGAGGCTGCCACCACCTCCTTGGGCAACCTGTGCCAGGCTCTCACCACCCTCATGGGCAACAACTTCTTCCTCACATCCAATCTCAATCTCCCCACTTCTAGTTTTGCTCCATTCCCCCAGTCCTATCCCTCCCTGGCACCCTCCAAAGTCCCTCCCCAGCTTTCTTGGAGCCCCCTTCAGATGCTGGAAGGCCACAATGAGGTCTCCTGGGAGCCTTCTCTTCTCCAGACTGAACAGCCCCAACTCCCTCAGTCTGTCCTCACAGCAGAGCAGCTCCAGCCCTCTGCTCCTCCTCGTGGCCCTTCTCTGGACACCTTCCATCTGTAATTATATTTTCAGATGCTTTTCTGGACCAAGGTGAGATTTAGATTGGATGCTGGGAAGAAATTCTTCCCGATGAGGGTGGTGAGAGCCTGGCACAGGTTGCCCAGGAGGTGGTGGAAGCCTCCTGCCTGGAGGTGTTTGCAGCCAGGCTGGATGTGGCTGTGAGCAACCTGCTGTAGTGTGAGGTGTCCCTGCCCATGGCAGGGGGGTTGGAACTGGCTGATTCTTGAGGTCCCTTCCAACCCTGACAGTTCTGTGATTCTATGTGGACTTGCAATGGGAACAGTGTGGTTTGAGTTTCCAGTTTATAGACACACTTGGTCTTGGACTCCCCTGAGTGAAACCCCCATTTAATGGGCTGACTGGTGAGATGCAGTGACCAAATCTCTTAGTGAAACACATCAGGTTCCCCTCCAAGGATCTGCAGTGGTTGAGGGTTTCATTCCCAGCACCCAGAGGAAGCAGGAAGGATTTACCCTGAGTGTTTTCCAGCCCTTTAACTCCAACAGCAAAAGACAAAAAGACCCAGAGCCCAGGGCTGTGGTTTTCATTGCTGGAAGTTTTGGGGTCTGTCCCTGCTGATGGCTCAGGGATGATCCATGGCTCTGATGCAGAACAGAAACTGGAAATCTTCTAAGGACTACTTAGGGCAGGCTCTGAGTCTATCAGAAGGGGTTTTCCACCCCCTCTGTCCCTGCTTCCAGCTGAGAGGAAGCAGCAAAGAATGTGTTTCAGATTGATAGAATTAGTCAAACTCTTTAGACTCCTGACAAGGATTTGGATTTTTGGAGATCTTGAAGTGAAGTTTTGGCTCTGGGTTTGCTTTGCCTGCTGCAGTTGTGTATCTCCAAGAGTGCAATAAACTGCAAGGTCTAAGCAGGGTTGCTGGAGGTCTGTGTGGCTCTGCAGCAGTCTCTCATGGCAGTGGCGGTGGTGGCGGCTTATAGAAAGGTCTGTGGTGAGGCTTCACCTGGAGTACTGCAGCCAGCTCTGGTTCCCTCAGCACGAGAAGGACATGGACCTGATGGAGAGGGTCCAGAGGAGGGCCAAGAAAATGATCAGGGGCTGGAGCACCTCTGCTGTGAGGACAGGCTGAGGGAGCTGGGGGTGTTCAGGCTGGAGAAGAGAAGGCTCCAAGGAGACCTTCTGGTAGCCTTTCAGTACCTGAAGGATGTCTGCACGAAGGCTGCAGAGGGACTGTTTCCAAACACCTGTAGTGAGAGGACAAGGTGCAATGGTTTGAAATGAGAGAAGGGCAGATTTAGATTGAATGGCAGGAGAAAGTTCTTCACCATGAGGGTGGTGGAACATTGGGACAAGTTGCTCAGGGAGGGAGTAGAGGCTCCATCCCTGGAGGTATTCAAGGCGAGGCTGGACAAGGCTCTGAGCAAGCTGCTGGGGTGAAGGATGTCCCTGCTGACTGCAGGGGGTTGGACTGGATGACCTTTGGAGGTCCCTTCCGATCCAAACAGTGCTGTGATTCTGTGTTTTGAGTGTTGGCTGTTAATTTAACATGTGATGAATTGAGCTAAGAGAGAAACCAACCTGCAGCCAGTTCAAATAGAGCAGGACACCTCTAGAGGCAGCTGCCACTAGACAACTACTGGAAGCACTTTGCTCATGGTGAAGAGGATCCCTGAACCAGGCAAGCTGCTAATAAGGCATTGAAGAGTGAGATGTGATTACTCATGCTGCCACTGACAAGACCTGAGCATGGACTTCAAGCTTTTAGAGTGCAGGAGGAGTGTGTAGGAAGGGTTGTACCAAGCCATGAGTGTGGAGAACCAAGGAAGTTGATGCACAGGGGAAGGACCAAATGTGAGTGGGTTGTGAGAAGCAGTCAAAACATCTCTTGTCCTCAACCAGTTCATTTAGGGTTTCCTGTGAAAGTGTCCCAGGGATGAAGAATGGACATTTGCCTACTGTCTTCTCCAAGAACTGTGGAGGTTTGAGTTTGCTGGTGCTGCAGAGCTGGGGATAACAGCAGAGGTGGTGGAGCTCCCTCCTCCTGGCTGCAGGAGATCTGAGAGGCTGTGCTGGCCAGGGCAGAAATTCTTCCCAGCAAGAGAGATTGGCCAATGGGATGTGCTGCCCAGGGAGGTGGTGGAGTCACCATTGCTGGAGGAGTTTAGGAAGAGCCTGGATGAGGCACTTGGTGCCATGGTTTAGTTGATTAGATGGTGCTGGGTGATAGGTTGGACTTGATGATCTCTGAGGTCTTTTCTATATGTCCCTGCTGACTGCAGGGGGTTGGACTAGATGAGCTTTGAAGGTCCCTTCCAAGCCAAACCATTCCATGATTCCTGAGAGGCAAGGATGCAAGGAATCTGTGAGGCAGCCACCCTACCTTTTCATCCCACATTGCCAGAGAGACAGCCTCAAACTATGCTGAGAATCTCCCTCAGGGAAGGGAATCTCTAAACCTCCTATTAAGGAACCACCACAGCACCTCAGCTCAGAGAGGGAAGAGTTTTCCTTAGATCCTTCCCAAGCCACATCCCAGCTACCAACTTTCTTCCTTTAATGCCCTAGAAGGGGGGAGGAGGGGGAAGCCAGAGGAAAAAGCCATCCCAGCCCACTTCCCAAGTGCTGCTCAGGCTGCACTGATGGTAGAACACGGGTGATAAAGCTGAGGAGTGAGCTGAGGTCAGAGCCTCAGCACAGCAGCTCCCCAAGCCATGAAGGAGCTTTTTGTGCCTGCCTGGGGCACCAGGGTTGAGATTTGATTCTTGAAAAAGCCTTCAGACTCCTCTCCAGAGGAGTTCCAAATTTAAAGCAGCATAAAATGCTCCATCAAACGTGTTTTACAGCCTTGACACCGCTGCCTGGGGAGTCCACCCCAGTGGCTGCTTCTGAGAGCTCTTCAGTCATCTCCTGATGGAGTTTTTTCCTGCTGCTGGGCAGAGGCTCCACACAGAATGGGGTCAGTTGTTTTATAGTCCTGTCTGGACCGGGGGGAGCCTTGGAGGAGGGCTGCTTCACCCAAGGTCGCTGAAAGCACATGAAATACATTTTTCCTTCCAAAGATAAACAGGATAGATAAATATGGCCGGGCCAGGGCGTGAAGCAGGAGTCAATGAGGCATCTGGGGCCCAGGACTTGCTTGCAGATTAACAGAGACCACAGTGTAGCAGTCACACAGAGATGGTTTCTGATGTTTTCTTGTTCCTTCAGGGCACCCAGGAGCGGGACCAGGCACGCTGGAAGCCAAGAGAGAGATGTCTGTAGGAGATCAGATGGGAAATGACTCTCCTGGCTGGATGTCCTCAGCTCTGGTGAGTTCCTAGAGGTTGCAAGCACACCGTTAGCTCACACGGAGGTACTGCATCCTGGTCCCTTGCCAGTGCTCTGCTGGCTCACGTAGTAAAGGGACTCTCTGCTGGGCTGCTCAGGGCAGCTCCTCTGGATTTCAAGCATTTATTCCTCTGGTTTGCCTCTTGTGTGAAGTACCCAAGATGAGGACTGTCAAATCTGCTCCTGTCAAATCTGCTCCAGACTGTCAAATCTGCTTAGTTGCATGGCTTACTTGATTAGGTGGTGTTGCATGATAGGTTGGACATGATGATCTTGAAGGTCTCTTCCAACCTGGTCTATTCTATTCTATTCTATTCTATTCTATTCTATTCTATTCTATTCTATTCTATTCTATTCTATTCTATTCTATTCTATTCTATTCTATTCTATTCTAGCCTATTCTAGCCTATTCTAGCCTATTCTATTCTATTCTATTCTATTCTAAGGATGGGAAACTGGACTGGCACTGGTTGATCTGAACTGGTTGACTGGAAGCCCTCTGCTGGGAGGCCAGGCTGAGAGAGTTGGGGTTGGTCAGCCAGGAGAAGGGAAGGCTCCAGGGAGACCTTTCAGTAGTTAAAGGAGCCAGTCAGAAAGCTGGGGACAGGCTTTTGAGCTGGGCTGTTGTGACAGGACAAGGGGTGATGGTTTGAACTAAAAGGGGAGATTCAGATGGGAGAGAAGGAAGAAATGTTTGGCACTGAGGGTGCTGAGAGCCTGGCCCAGGTTGCCCAGAGAGGTGGTGGATGCCTCATCCCTGGAACCATTCCAGGTCAGGTTGTTTGGGGCTCTGAGCAACCTGCTCTAGTTGGGGATGTCCCTGCTGACTGCAGGGTTGTGAGACAGGTGGCTTTAAAATGTCCCTTCCAAGCCAAAGCAGTCGGATTCTGTGCCTGGCTCTAGGTGTGGTATTGGTGCAGCAGAGTTAAACTGCGCTGTGATAGGACATGATCTCAGCATCCTTGTGCCTCAACAGGAAAATAAACAGCTCAGCTTTGTCTCACTGTTGGTTTTCCAGCAATATCTCGACTCTGGAGCCTTTCTGTAGCAGCATGAAACCATTACCCTGTGGCATTTCTTCCTTTCCACAAATAAACAGAATGGTGAGGAGAGGAAGTATGGCCAAGTGCTGTAACGTTAGGAGCAGTAGGACAAAATTAGACATGGCAAAATTGCAGCTTGGTCTGAAGGAAGAAGGGATGGTGTGTAACACTCCAGCCACTGCTAGGACTTTGACTGTGGTGGGGCTGTGCTCCCAGAGAGGCAGTTCCTGACCTCAATCCATTTGCAGTCCAGGATGATGGCAGGTGAGGCAGAGTTTACACATCTAAGTGCCAGGTTCTTCACGTTGGCCACAACGACCCCAGGTGGTGCTCCAGGCTGGGGACAGAGTGGCTGGAGAGCAGCCAGGCAGAAAGGGACCTGAGGAGACTGGTTGACAGCAGCTGAACAGGAGACAGCAGTGTGCCAAAGTGGCCAAGAAGGCCAATGACATCTTGGCCTGTATCAGGAAGAGTGTGGCCAGCTGGAGCAGGGACATCATTGTGCCCTGTGCTCAGCACTGGTTAGACCACACCTTGAGTCCTGTGTCGAGTTCTGGGCTTCTCAGTTTAGGAAGGACATTGAGACTCAGGTGTCCTGAGAAGGGCATTGAGGCTGGGGAGGGGTCTGGAGCACAGCCCTGGGAGGAGAGGCTGAGGGAGCTGGGGTTGCTTAGCCTGGAGAAGAGGAGGCTCAGGGAGACCTTCTTGCTCTCTACAACTCCCTGAAGGGAGGTTGTAGCCAGGAGGGGTTGGTCTCTTCTCCCAGGCACCCAGCACTAGAACAAGAGGACACAGTCTCAAGCTGTGCCAAGGGAGGTGCAGGCTGGATGTTAGGAAGAAGTTCTTCCCAGCAAGAGAGATTGGCCATTGGAATGTGCTGCCCAGGGAGGTGGTGGAGTCCCCATCACTGGAGGTTTTCAAGAGGAGACTGGATGGGGTGCTTGGTGCCATGGTTTAGTTGATCAGATGGTGTTGGGTGATAGGTTGGACTTGATGATCTCAGAGGTCTTTTCCAACCTGGTCTGGTCTGGTCTGGTCTGGTCTATTCTATTCTATTCTATTCCATTCCATTCCATTCCATTCCATTCCATTCCATTCCATTCCATTCCATTCCATTCCATTCCATTCCATTCCATTCCATTCCATTCCATTCCATTGCAATCCTTTCTCTTCAGAGGGAGGTTTGGGATACAAAGGGTTAATTGTTTGCCTTTGTAGATCAGCAGCACCCTTGCTGCAGCCAGGAGGAGAGTTTGACTGAAGGCCAAAGCGTGTGTGGTGTGTCCCTCTCAGTGCCTTCCTCCTTCCAGTCCAATTTTCACCTCTAAAGCATGAAGTCAGCGCTCACTTTGGAGATCACTCAGGCTCGTGCTGAGTGTTGTGCCTGATCTTGTGCATTTGTAAGCTGTCCCTCCTCCTGCTGTGTGCTCAAGCATGGTCCTACACATGCCACTGCAGGCCAAAACCTGTGGACAGTCTGTGCAGCTGACTGTCCCTGCAGGGAGGAGAAACCCCAAGCCTCTGTAAGCTCTGAGGGGCAGGAGGTGCTGTGGAAAGCCTGGTGAAGTGCGGGTGCAAACGCGTGGCTCTCACACTGGAGTCAGCTCCACCCTTGGATGGTGTGGATGGGGTCCGGTCCTCGTGCCAAGGAGCAGGCTCTGAGCAGCACAGCTGTTACCCAGGCAGTTGGGGATGTTTTCATTAGAGATGTGTCTGGTGGGGATATGGAAACTCAGCTCTTGCCTTTTAGCACTCCAGGGTTAGCTGGCTTGAGGTTGGAGGCAGGCTGCAGCCACCCAAGTTATTTCTGCAATGAGGAATATGTGCAGAGTCAAGCAGAAAACATCTTGGGAGAAATGAATTGCCAGCCAAATATAGATTATTTCATTTTGAGGGCCACCATCCAATCTCCTTAACCTCTCAGCCATTCAGCAGCTTGGGATGTGTATTAATGCCTGCAGTTGTGATAGCCATCCACGCTCACAGCCCAGCCTCTCTCTACATCTTTCTTCCTTGTCGCTGCCGGGGAACATCAGGCAGGGCAATGCCTCTTCCGTGTGCTGTGGCACCCAGTCCACAAACTCCTCCTGTGTGAGTATTGCCCTGTGGATTTTAGCCCCCTTGTTGTGCAGCAGTAGGCAGGAGAGGGAGAGCCAGGGAACGATGATTTAAACAGTGGGGCAGTTCCTTTTAAGTGCATCTTCACAGAAGCATAGAACTGTCAGGGTTGGAAGGGACCTCAAGGGCCATCCAGTTGCAACCCCCTGCCATGGGCAGGGACACTTTTCACTAGGTCAGGTTGCCCAGAGCCACATCCAGCCTGGCCTTCAAAACCGCCACCGCCTCCCTGGGCAACCTGCTCCTGTATCTCACCACCCTTATGGTGAGGAATTTCTTCCTAACATCCAATCTGAATCTTCCCTCCTCTAGCTTGGATTCCTCCTAGTCCTCTGGCAGTGATTCAGCTGATTATAGATACTTCTTTTTGGTGGCTGTGGTGTGATTTAAGGATGTGCTTAAACTCAAAGGTGAGCCTTGTACTTTGCATCAAAGGGTGAGTGTCAGGATGATGGATGGATGGGGCCAGACTCTTCTCAGTGATGCCCAGCGACAGGGCAAGGGGCAATGGACACAAAGTGGAATCCAGGAGGTTCCATCTGAACAGGAGGAGAAACTTCTTTGTTCTGAGGGTGCTGGAGCCCTGGAGCAGGCTGCCCAGAGAGGTTGTGGAGTCTCCTTTGGAAAGATTCCAAACCCACCTGGACCTTGTGCTCCTGGGCAAGCTGCAGTGGGTAGAGTAAATGATCCTGAAGGGAGGTTGTAGCCAGGTGGGGGTTGGTCTCTTCTCCCAGGCAAGCAGCACCAGAACAAGAGGACACAGTCTCAAGCTGTGCCAGGGGAGGTTTAGGCTGGAGGTGAGGAGAAAGTTCTTCCCAGCAAGAGAGACTGGCCATTGGGATGTGCTGCCCAGGGAGGTGGTGGATTCACCATCCCTGGAGGTGTTCATAAAAGGCTTGGATGTGGCCCTTGGAGCCATGGTTTAGTTGTCAGGAGGTGTTAGGTATTAGGTAACAGGTTGGACTTGATGATCTCTGAGGTGTTTTCCAACCTGGTTGATTCTATGATCTCCAGAGGCCCCTTCCAACACCTGCCACGCTGGGATGATGTGATCCTTGCCCTGATGTCCTACTTGAGAGTGCAACTGTGAAACTGCTCAGTTGTGCAACCCGCCTGGGCCAAGGCAAGCCCATCAGAGACAGCTAACCCCAGTCCATTGCAAGCCCTGCTGATAAGCACCTTCCAAACCTGACTGCAACTCGGTAGCCGCCAAGCGCTCGCCCGGGGCAGCGCCGCCTCTGGCGCCGCTCACGGGCGGTGATCTGCCTCCTGCAACCCTGCAGCAGAAGCAGTGATGAGATAAATGTATTTATGCCACAAATAAAATGCCTGATGAAAACTAATCCTGGAGAGATGGAAGGAGGGATTGGAGCAGGCCAGGACTGTCAGTGTGCTCCATCTGCTTTGCATCACCGGGCTGGGCAAAACATCAGAGCATATTGGTGGATCTGGCAGACGTCATGTTGTTTTTTCTATGTCATCCTGATTCTTCCAGGGCCTGATCCAAGCCTCACTTGAAGTCCTTAAAAATGAGTGGACTTTCCTTTACATCAGTGAGCTTCAAATCAGGACCTTCCCCTCTCGCTGGTGACGTCAGAACCACCCCAGCCCCACACACAATGGGTCTTGGAGGCGTTTTGGCAGAGCAGTTGGGCACAACTGGGCTTTGGAGGCTTCATTCCACTTCTTGATGGTGGTGCTGTGCTACAGGCTAGGGTCAGAGTGGCTGGAAAGCAGCCAGGCAGAAAGGGACCTGGGGGGACTGATTGACGGCAGCGAAACATGAGCCAGCAGTGTGCCCAGGTGGCCGAGAAGGCCAATGGCATCCTGGCCTGCATCAGGAATAGTGTGGCCAGCAGGACCAGGAAGTCATTCTGCCCTGTGCTCAGCACTGGTTAGGCCACACCTTGAGTCTGTGTCCAGTTCTGGGCTCCTCAGTTTAAGAAGGACATTGAGACTCTTGAATGTGTCCAGAGAAGGGCAACGAAGCTGGGGAGGGGTCTGGAGCACAGCCCTGGGAGGAGAGGCTGAGGGAGCTGGGGTTGCTTAGCCTGGAAAAGAGGAGGCTCAGGGGAGACCTTCTTGCTCTCTCCAACTCCCTGAAGGGAGGTTGTAGCCAGGTGGGGGTTGGTCTCTTCTCCCAGGCAACCAGCACCAGACCAAGAGGACACAGTTTCAAGCTGTGCCAGGGGAGGTTTAGGCCGGAGGTGAGGAGAAAGTTCTTCCCAGAAAGAGGAACTGGCCATTGGGATGTGCTGCCCAGGGAGGTGGTGGAGTCACCATCCCTGGAGGTGTTCATAAAAGGCTTGGTTGTGGCACTTGGAGCCATGGTTTAGTTGTCAGGAGGTGTTAGGTATTAGGTAATAGGTTGGAGTTGATGATCTCTGAGGTCTTTTCCAACCTGGTTGGCTCTCTGATTCTGTGCTGTTGATGTATGTTGCTGGCTGGGGTCCTGAGGCAAAATGAACTGGGGAGCAGAACAAACTGGGAAGCCCATCCTGGGTTAGAGGCTAATGAGCCTGCTCGCAGAAGCGCTGAAATTCAATGGGATGTAGAATCCCAAGGACCTCATTAGTTTGCAGAATGGGCCCCATGCTTTCAAGGCCTTTGGGCAGCTCTGAAAACTTCATCCATCACTTCAGTGAAGGGCACTGGAGACCTTATGTAATGTCACAGGCAGCAGCCAGAGCTGCTGAGAGTAAAACCCACAGAAGGGCTTCATCCCCTATTGTTTCTGAAGGTGCAAATTCCTCTCTTCCTGATGTTAAGTAACTTCTGGGTGTTGTCCTCTTCTGTTAAGAGAGGAGCCTGCTGTATATGGCAAAGAGAGAAGAGGCTGAGAGCCCTGGGGCTTCTTGGCCTGGAGAAGGGAAAGCTGAGAGGGGATTTAATAAATGCTCATCAATATCTGAGGGCTGGGGGTCAGGAGGCAGGGGACAGGCTCTGCTCACTGGCACCCTGGGATAGGACAAGGGGCAATGGATGGAAACTGCAGCACAGGAGGTTCCACCTCAACATCAGGAGGAACTTCTTCACTGTGAGGGTCACAGAGCACTGGGACAGGCTGCCCAGAGAGGTTGTGGAGTCTCCTCCTCTGGAGCCTTTCAAGCCCCATCTGGATGTGTTCCTCTGCGACCTGTGCTGGATTCTGTGCTGTGCTCTGGCAGGGGGTTGGACTTGATGATCTTTGGAGGTCCTTTCCAAACCCTAACATCCTGTGATCCTGATCCTGTGATCTTTGGAGGTCCCTTCCAGCCCCTAACATCCTGTGGTCCTGTGAGGAGCCAATTAGGTCCTGCTAATGCCTTGGCCAGGGTGAAGCTTGGGGTGAGCTCACTCCAGTATGGCTGTGCTCATGTTGAGCTGATTCTCCCCCTCTGCTCCACTCTGGTGAGAGCCCACCTGGAGTACTGCATCCAGTTCTGGAGCCTCTACTACAGGAAGGATCTGGAGGTGCTGGAAGGTGTCCAGAGAAGGGCCACGAGGCTGAGCAGAGGGCTGGAGCTGCTCTCCTACAGAGACCCTGCGAGAGGTTTCGAAGTGCCCTGGCAAGCCTGTCAATCCAAACATCCCTCCTTGGCCCTGTTTATTTATATAGACACATGTAAAAACAACAACCTCACACTTATTAATCAAGGTGATTCAGCCTGTGCCTCCCACTTGTCTTTCTCTGATCCCAACCTCATTCCAAACAACAGCCCTAAATATCACCGGGGTTACTCATAAAACGTGGTGCTGCTCTGCATGAGTAAGACTGAATCTGGCCTGGAGCGAAGTTGCTAATTCTCAGTGAGGAGCAGAGCTAGACAGGGATTGCAAAATGCTGCCCATTAAGCTGCCCTTTGAATTATTTATGTTGGTTTATTCTTTTTTTTAAAGCACATTTTCTTGGTCTCTGCTCACTCGTGGATCTCTGAGCTAATGAACTTGTTGACAGGAATGTTCACCATAACAACCCATTTACAGCAAAGATTGCAAGATCTTTGCACCCTTCCCTTCATTCAGAATGATGTGTGTGTGTGTGTGTCCCCGCCCCAAGCCTCCCTCCCTCCCCAAGAAATGACCTTCCTGTTGTAGAGCTTTGGTCATTAGCTGGGAATATTCACGTTGGTGAGATGCTTTGGGTGTTTTTCCACGGCCTCCTTCCAGCCAGAAGACAGAATTCAGCCACTGGAGGTAGGCTTGAGCAAAGACAGACCTTGGAGGTCCGATGCTGAGAGAAGTGATCACAGGATCACAGCGTGTCAGGGGTTGGAAGGGACCTCCAGCATACATCGAGCCCAGCCCCCTGCCAGAGCAGGAGCACAGAATCCAGCACAGGTCACACAGGAACACATCCAGATGGGGCTTGAAAGGCTCCAGGGGAGGAGACTCCACAACCTCTCTGGGCAGCCTGTCCCAGTGCTCTGTGACCCTCACAGTGAAGAAGTTCCTCCTGATGTTGAGGTGGAACCTCCTGTGCTGGAGTTTCTATCCATTGCCCCTAGTCCTATCCCAGGGTGCCGGTGAGCAGAGCCTGTCCCCTGCCTCCTGACCTTCACCCCTCAGATACACATTTATTAGATCCCCTCTCAGCCTTCTCCAGACTAGAAAGCCCCTCAAAAGGATGAAGGATGGTGCAGAGCTCCCTGGAGCTGCAGGGAGATGTGGAGCTCAGTCCTCTGTCCCCCGAAGGCTTTGCTGGGAGGGAGTTCAGTAGTACTGCACCCCAGCTGCCCACATAGGACAGGCTGACAGCTCTCAGGACCTCCCATGCAGTGGGGCAGGCACGAAGGATGCATAATCCTGACAAATCATCCACTTGTGACCCAGCTTTAGGGGGGGGAAAAAGAACAAAAGAGGGGGGAAAAGAGGTGTGGGACTGATGTCATTGCCAAGTCTTTACCTAAAGCTGTCCTTTCGTCTGCTGGGGGATATTTTCTTCGAGGAGATTATTCATGGAGCAAGGTTCTAAAATAAAACTTGAGGAGGATGGAGCAAAGCTGGGCTTTGGTGAACACATCCAAACCCCAGACACATTGCAGACAAGCTGAGCCTGTTCCCAGGCAACTCCCAAGGAGAAAATAGGCACAGCGTCTCCGAGCGCTTCGCTCCGCCGCTCTCTTGCCTACCTGCAGGATCTTCTCCAGAGCCAGGCAAACCCCTCTGGTCGACCTCAGCTTGCCTGGGAGCTGGCCTGTAACAAGAGCTGTACCCACACTGGGCTTCCAGTTTCAAGCAGTTTGATGTGGCCTTTTTTTGCCCCCCCTCTCTTCAGAGAGAAGAGATGGTGGTTAGCAGTTTTGTTACAGCAAGCAAATGCAGCTTTTCATTCCCTCCTCCTTTCAGAAGGGCTGAAGGGGTTTTACTCAACTTCCTCTTCTACCTTCAGGCAGACACCAAAGCTGAGAAATTGCAGCCTGCCTTTGGAAATTGCTCAGGATGTGCAAATTCAGGGGCTCCTGATGGGAAGCTGCTGCTCAGTGTCTTTGGTTGTCACGCGTCCTTCGGGCAGCCTGCTGTGGACCAGGTGCCCTCCTCACTCCTTCCTTCTGGTTCTTATCCTTCCTGCACCTAGGGAGGAACAACCCCCTGCTCCAGCACAGGGGAGGGACTGACCTGCTGGAAAGCAGCTCTGTGGAGAAGGGCTTGAGAGTGCTGGTGGACAGACAGTCACCACAAGCCAGCAATGTGCCTTCAGAGCCAACAGATGCCCTGGGGTGCATTAAGAAGCATAGAAGAGCATGGCCAGCAGCACAGTCTACCCTGCTCTAGTGAAGCAACACCTGGAGTACTGTGGCCAGTTCTGGGCACCCTGGGTTCAGAAAAGATGGGGAATTACTGCAGTGGAAGCTACAAAGATGCTGAGGGGACCTGGAGCATCTCTGTGAGGAGGAAAGGCTGAGAGCCCTGGGGCTGTCGAGCCTGGGGAAGAGCAGCCCCAGAGGGGATCTGAGCAATGTTCAACAAAAGCCGAGGAGTAGGGGGCAAGAGGATGGGGCCAGGCTCTTTTCAGTGGTGCCAAGTGATAGGACAAGGGGCAACAGGCACAAACTGGAACCCAGGAGGTTCCATCTGAACAGGAGGACAAATTTCATTGTTGTGAGGGTGCTGGAGCCCTGGAGCAGACTGCCCAGAGAGGTCGTGGAGTCTCCTTCTCTGGAGAGGTTCCAAAGCCACCTGTGCATTGTGATTGTGGGGAAGCTGCTGCGGGGGCCCTGCTTTAGCAGGGGGAGTGGACTAAATGATCTCCAGAGGTCCCTTCCAACCCCTTCCATTTTGTGATTCTTTATCAGCAAAAGTGTTTGCTCAAAACCAGGGGAGGGCTGATCAAAAACCAGGGGAGGTTTAGCCCTGTTAGGGTCAAGCTGGCTAGAAAGCAGTCAAGAATTGGCCTTGCTTAGCTGGGAATCATCTACTTGACATCTAGGGTATGACATTCAGTGGAAAAATGTAAACCCTCAAGTGTGTTGCCCAAAGCTTGGGAAGGTCATAGGATCAAAAAAGGTTGGAAAAGACCTCAGAGATCACCAAGTCCAACCTATACCACAGTCAACCACAGTCTTGCTCTTTCCTCAGGGGGCTTTGATGCTGAACCTGTCAGCCCCAGGCAAATCTGGATGGGTGACTCAAGGAGGAGGTGAGCAAGGAGAGCTGAATTCAGAGCGACTCTCTTTAGGCAAAGTCCTAAACCCTAGGGCAGTCTTCGTCCCGGCCCTCTGAAGGTGCAAGACTCAGTATAGTTGGTGTTGATCTGCTTGTGCCATGTTCAGAAGAGTGTGGGGTGCTCTTCCCAGGAGCCAGCCTGAGCCAGGCACATCTCTGAAGGCAGCTGGTACGATTTCCAAGCCCAGCTCAGGCGCCCGTGTTAGACATTTTGGCAAAACAGAGCAGCAGTATGGAAAAGAGTCCGTGGAAATGGGGGGGGGGAGGAATGAAAAATGCTGTGAATTCGCTGGTTTTACATCCACTGATTTGGATGCAATCAGCATGAAGGCACAATCCCGAAAATAACTGAAGGAAAAGGTCTTGGAGGTGGCGGCAGGCGCTGGAGCTCGGCGGCTGAGGCTGCCTGGGAGCAGCAGGAGCGGCCATGCTCAGCTCCTTTGCCCATCCCAAGGAGAGATGTGCTCTCTGCCGTTGGTGGAGGTGGTCGATGCTTCCATCTCTTCCTTGGCTGGAGGCACCTACCCCTACTTCGGGCTCCCGCGCTGCTGCAGGCAGAGCCGGAGGAGACAGAAGGCGTGAATGGAGAGCCAAGCCCCAGCGCAGCCAAGGGACTGGCTTGGCTCGGGCAGGCAAAACGCAAGCTGAGCCATTGGAGCCGGCTGCACACAGATGAGAAGGAAAATGCACAAAGTGATAAATAACTGAGCTGGGGCCGCCAACAAGGGCTGCCAGAACATTCTCACTTGGCTTGGCTCGGGCTTGGCTCGCCCGCCGCCGCCGGCCCCCCTCCTGCGCAGCCCGAGCGCCGGGGCCAGAGCCACGCATGCAGCCCAGGGCCAGCTCACCCCGTCCCCGCGCTGCCCACACTGCCCCTTCGGCCCTGCTGCTCCCCCCTGGAGCCCGCCAGCCAGCCAGGGCAACGTGAAGGTGCGGCCAGCAAACCAGGTGTGGAGATTAAAGCGCCAGGAGGGTGGGCTTTTTTGTGGGGGTGCTTTTGTCCGAGCCACCTCTCCCAGCAACCTGGGCAGCATCTGTCTCTAGTGTCAGCGTACAGGGCTGCCTCCACGGGCAGCAGCAATCTCCTTCTCCAAGGGTCAGCTCTCTGCACCCTGCCCTTGAAAGGTGAGTTGCACATGCAAGTGATGCCAGGTGATTTCAGCAGAGGTGGTCACCCCCCTGGGTTCTCACCCCTAAGGACCTGGCAGTTTGCAGAGCAGCCTCGGCCAGGCAGCTGGAGTTACAGTGTGGGGTGTGCAGAATGGGGAGAGACCTGCACCAGCTGCAGGTGCCCCTGCTCACTGCACGGCAGTTGCATTAGATGACCTCTAAAGGTCCCTTCCAACCCAAACTAGTCTATGATTCTATGAACTGCCAGTGCCACAGGTGGCAGCATGGAAGCCACAGAATCCCAGCATGGCTGGGGTTGGAAGGCACCCCTGGAGACCTTCTAATCCAACCCCCTGCTAAACAAGGGTCACCCACAGGCCAGGGTCACAATGGCCAGGTGGGTTTGGAAGCTCTCCAGGGAAGGAGACTCTACAGCCTCTCTGGGCAGCCAGCTCCAGGCCTTCAGCACCCTCACAGCAAAGAAGTTTTTCCTCTTGGTCAAATGGAACCTCCTGGGTTCCTGTTTGTGCCCGTTGCCCCTTGTCCTGTCCCTGGGCACCACTGACAAGAGTCTGGCCCCATCCTCCTGCCCCCAGCCTTCAGCTCTTGCTGAGCATTGTTCAGATCCCCTCTGGGGCTGCTCCTCTCCAGGCTCAGCAGCTCCTGTTTCAGTGGAAAACCACAGCAATGCCTCCTCCAGCACCCCTAGGTGCTACCAACTCGGTGTCTCTGTTAAGCAGAAGGAGAGGTGGGTCTTGCAGAGGATGTCTCAGGGAAGTGTCTGTGTTTCTCAGCTTCAGCTGGCAGCTGCAGCTTGAGGAAAGCTATTGTAGCAGGATTTCCAAGGTCTCATTGCCTTTCTGATCTGTGATGCACATTGAACATATGTCTTTGCTTAGCTGCCCATTATTTAACCTAGTTTTCTCCCCCCCTCCTTGAGAGACTGCAGTGAATTCAGGGCACATGTATGGTTTAATTTATCATTTTCCAATATAGGCTGTCTTGCACTTGTGCAGAGTGGAGATAATTTGTTGTCAAGTTATCCAGTTACCACCTCATTTTATACCCTCCATAATGAGCTATTTGTAATGATCCATACTTGCAAGAAGTCTAAATAACCTAAATATTGCCATCTCACTCCAGATAACTCCTCACCACTTCCAGCAGCACTGAATCATCCCAGTCCCTGGTGGAGCTGGGGATGATTTGATTTTTATTTATTTTGGTGGTTGTTTCTTTTTTCCTCTCTGACAGGGGCTGCTTTGCTACCAGAAAAAGCCCTGTTCAGGAGCACCCAAGTTGCTTCTGAAGCTGAGAGAGTTTGGGGAAATCTGGGGGTGGGGGAAAGACTGTTTCGTTGGGAACTTATTCCAAGTTGTGTTTCTTTTTCCTCTTGCTGTCATGTGTGGCTCTGTCTGTGCATGGGGCCCTGCTTGTGGCAGTAGCATGTTGAAGGGTATGGGATGGAGGGAAGGGAGGCCATCCAGAGGGATGGCCTGGACAGGCTGGAGGGGTGAGCCCGTGACAGCTTCATGAGGCTCAACAAGACCAAGTGCAAGGTCCTGCAGCTGGCCCAGGGCAGTCCCAGGCACTGATATAGGTTGGGCAGGGACTGGCCTGAGAGCAGCCCTGAAGAAAAGGAGCTGGGGGTGCTGGGGGATGAGAAGCTCAACAGGAGCCAGCAGTGAGCACTTGCAGCCCAGAGAGCCAATCCCAGCCTGGGCTGCAGCAAGAGAAGCAGAGCCAGCAGGGCCAGGGAGGGGATTCTGCCCCTCTGCTCTGCTCTGGGGAGACCACACCTGGAGCTCTGTGTCCAGTACTGGAGTCTCTATTACAGGAAGGATCTGGAGGTGATGGAAGGTGTCCAGAGAAGGGCCACGAGGAGGAGCAGAGGGCTGGAGCTGCTCTGCTGTGAGGACAGACTGAGAGAGTTGGAGCTGTTCAGTCTGGAGAAGAGAAGGCTCCCAGGAGACCTAAATGTGGCCTTCCAGTATCTAAAGGGGACTCCAAGAAAGCTGGGGAGGGACTTTTGAGGGTGTCAGGGAGTGATAGGACTGGGGGGATGGAGCAAAACTAGAAATGGGGAGATTGAGATTGGATGTGAGGAAGAAGTTGTTGCCCATGAGGGTGGTGAGAGCCTGGCACAGGCTGCCCAGGGGGTGGTGGCAGCCTCCTGCCTGGAGGTGTTTGCAGCCAGGCTGGATGTGGCCGTGAGCAACCTGCTGTGGTGTGAGGTGTCCCTGGCCATGGCAGGGGGGTTGGAACTGGCTGAGCCTTGAGATCCCTTCCAACCCTGACAATTCTATGATTCTATGTCCTGGTGCTGACCATAGGTGATATTGAAATGGGCTGCTCCAATAATCACCTCAAATTTGCCCTGAAAGCCACAAAATGCCAAGGATCCCTATTAAAAGAAGGAGGTACTCAAGGAATCAGTTCCTCACCCCCAGGATCCATACAGCCCTTGGCTGTAGCTTTCTCACCTTCAGGCAGCTGAGCAAATGTGCTCTTCTCCTATTTAAATGAGGTCCTAAATCAGTCTGATCAGTTAGGTGTCCAAACTGGCTTGAGGCCAACCTGGCTCGAGGATTTCTTCTGTTCTTCCATTGTTCGGTGTCCCTCCTGTGTAAGCAAGAGACCCCAGAAGGCTGCAGAGAATCACAGAATCACCAAGGCTGGAAAAGTCCTCTAAGCTCACCCAGTCCAGCTGTCAGCCCAGCACCAGCATGCCCCCAAAGCCATGTCCCCCAGTGTCCATGTCTACAGGCTTTTGAACACCTCCAGGGGTGGTGACTCCACCACCTCCCTGGGCAGCCTGTTCCAATCCCTGACCACTCTTGCAGGAAAGAACTTTTTTCCCCTGGTATCCAACCTAAACCACCCCTGATACAACTTGAGGCCATTTCCTCTCATTCTACTTACTTGGCAGAAGAGACCAACCCCCACCTCACTCCAACCTCCTTTCAGATAGTTGTAGAGAGCAGTGAGGCCTCCCCTCAGCCTCCTCTTCTCCAGCAGCATCTGTTTTCTGATCAGCCAGCATGATGTGGAAGCTGCCCTCAGGGATTTCAAGCCTAAGTTATTTCTCCTCCTATTCTGTGGCATGACTTGGCATAATGTGACCTCCCTGTCTGGCTGGAGCAAGGGAACTGGTGCCTTGGCCCTCCTGGCAGATTGCAGTCAGAGCTGCCTGCCTGCACACTGCTGGAGGAACCCCCCAGGGTGGCAGGGGACCGCTGCCAGCTCTGCTCTGGATTAACATCTCTACTGAGGAGCAGGCAGGGTGAGGCAGGCACTGAAAGAGGGACAAGCAATCCCCCAAAGCCCAGCCTTCTAGCTGCCAAGAAGCCAGCCTTTGGGAGATCTCCTGGGTGGGGTGTTCAGGTCGATCAAAGAGATAAATAATCAGAGCCTCCAGCGTTCCCTGCGGGGCTGTGGTGTTTGGGATGGATGTCAACATGGGAAGCTGTTACCAGGGAAATTGCAGTAGCTGAAAGTGAGCTGGGATTGTTTGTACACAGAAAGGATCTCAAGGCATGCAGTCAGTTGTTTGGTTTATACATTCTGTGTGCACAGCATCTATTGTATACAGAGCAGAGAATGCACTGGGAAGGGACCTTTAAAGGTCATCTCATCCAACCCCCCTGCAGGCAGCAGGAGCATCCCCAGCAGAGCAGGTTGTTTAGAGCCCCATCAAGCCTGACCTTCAATGTCTCCAGGGGTGGGGTCTCCACCGCCTCTCTGGGCAACCTGTTCCAGTGTTCCACCACCCTCATCATGCAGAACTTTTTCCTTATGTCCAATCTAAATCTACCCCGCTCGAGTTTCAGACCATTGCCCCTTGTCCTAGTGCTGCAAGCCCTTGTAAACAGTCCCTGTTCAGCTTTCTTTTAGGCTCTTTCAAGTACTGCAATTTCCCTCTCTTCTCCTCCTCTTCTCTCCTCTCCTCTCCTCTCCTCTCCTCTCCTCTCCTCTCCCTCTTCTCTTCTCTTCTCTTCTCTTCTCTTCTCTTCTCTTCTCTTCTCTTCTCTTCTCTTCTCTTCTCTTCTCTTCTCTTCTCTTCTCTTCTCTTCTCTTCTCTTCTCTTCTCTTCTCTTCTCTTCTTTTCCTTTTCTTTTATTTTCTTTTTTATTTTCCCTTTTTTTCCCCTTCCCTTCCCTTCCCTTCCCTTCCCTTCCCTTCCCTTCCCTTCCCTTCCCTTCCCTTCCCTTCCCTTCCCTTCCTTCCTTCCCTTCCTTCCCTTCCTTCCCTTCCCTTCCCTTCCCTTCCCTTCCCTTCCCTTCCCTTCCTTCCCTTCCTTCCTTCCCTTCCTTCCCTTCCCTTCCCTTCCCTTCCTTCCTTCCCTTCCCTTCCCTTCCTTCCTTCCCTTCCTTCCCTTCCCTTCCTTCCCTTCCCTTCCCTCCCTTCCCTCCTTCCTTCCCTTCCCTTCCCTTCCCTTCCTTCCCTTCCCTTCCTTCCCTTCCTTCCCTTCCCTTCCCTTCCTCTCTTCCTCTTCTCTAGGCTGAACAACCCCAACTTTCTCAGCCTGTCTTTGTAGGTTCTCCAGCCCTCTGATAATCTTTGTGGCCTCCTTCTGGACCCTTTCCATCAGCTCTATATCCTTCTTGTGTTGAGGGCCCCAGAGCTGGATGCTAGAATAATAGAATTGTCATGGTGGGAGGAGACCTCTATGGTCATCAAGTCCAGCCATTGACAATCTGTATGGCAAACCACAACATTTCTGCCTTTATAATGCTAGCTGCAATTTCTGTGACTTCCTAAAAGAAATGAGGAGCTTAGGTCTCAAAGTCACCACCCTGCAGATTGTCAAGCTGCTGAAGCAAGGCTATGGAATAAAATGAGGTTCATAGAATCACAGAATCCACCAGGTTGGAAAAGACCTCAGAGATCATCAAGTCCAACCTATCACCTAATACCTAACACCTCCTGACAACTAAACCATGGCTCCAAGTGCCACATCCAATCCTCTCTTGAACACCTCCAGGGATGGGGACTCCACCACCTTCCAATGCTCTTTCTGGGAAGAACTTTCTCCTCACCTCCAGCCTAAGCTTCCCCTGGCTCAGCTATTCCCTGCAGTAATAAAGAAACACAGAGGGGGTGGAGGGCTCCTCTCTCAGGAAGAGGAACACCTCAGAAACCCCCAAAGTAATAATACTAATACTACTACTAATAATAATACAAAAGAAACCCCAGGGGACATAAAAAGAAGCAAGGTGTCCACAGCAGCTCAGCTCAGACCTCGGGCTGTGCTGGGTTCCCAGCTCTTCAACAACTCTCTCTCCACCTTTGTAGCAGAAAGCCATGTAGTGCTTTGTTCCCTGTCAGTGACAGTGGTTTTCCTCCTTAGCCTTCAGAGTGGGAGTTTGAAGGAGTTCAAATGACTCTGGAAAGCACCAGGAGCACTGGGGTCATAAAAGTGATTTCTGAAGCCAGAAACACTGTCAAGGGCTTGACTGTGGAGAACACAGCATTGCTCAGGGCTCCGAGAAATGGCTCTGCTGCTTCCTCTTCCCAACTGGCTGCTGCCAGGGGTTATTGTTTGGGGGTTGGGGGTTTTGGTTTGGTTTGCTTTTGGTTTAGTTTCGTTCTGCTTTAGACTTGGTTTAGTTTGGGTTCATTTTGGTTTGGCTTGGCATTATTTTGGTTTGGCTTTGGTTTGGTTTTGGTTTGGTTGTGGTTTGGGTTTGGTTTGGTTGTGGTTTGGTTTTGGTTTGGTTGTGGTTTGGGTTTGGTTTGGTTGTGGTTTGGGTTTGGTTTGGTTGTGGTTTGGGTTTGGTTGTGGTTTTGGTTTGGTTTGGTTGTGGTTTGGGTTTGGTTTGGTTGTGGTTTGGGTTTGGTTGTGGTTTGGGTTTAGTTGTGGTTTGGTTTGGGTTTGGTTGTGGTTTGGGTTTGGTTTGGGCAAGGGTTTTTAGTTTTGGTTTGGTTTGGCTTTGGTTTGTTTGGTTTTGGTTTTGGTTTGGGTTTGGGTTTGGTTTGTTTGGTTTAGGTTTGGTTTGGGTTTGGGTTTGGGTTTGGATTTGGTTTGGTTTAGGTTTGGTTTGGGTTTGGTTTGCATGATTTGGTCTTGCTTTAGTTTTGGTTTTGTTTTGTTTTGGCTTTGGTTTGAGTTTGGTATTGGTTTGGTTTGGCTTTGTTTTAGTTTTGGTTTGGTTTAGTTCTGGTTTGGTATTATTTTGGTTGGTTTTGGTTTGGTTTTGGTTTGTTTGGTTTAGGTTTGGTTGGTTTGGGTTTGGTTTGGTTTTGGTTTGCTTGATTTGGTCTTGGTTTAGATTTGTTTTGGTTTAGTTTTATTTTGGCTTTGGTTTGGTTTTGGTATTGGTTTGGTTTGGCTTTGGTTTTGGTTTGGTATTGGTTTGGTTTGGCTTTGGTTTTGGTTTGACTTTGGTTTAGTTTTGGTTTGGTTCAGTTCTGGTTTGGTGTTATTTTGGTTGGGTTTGGTTTGGTTTTGGCTTGTTTGGTTTAGTTTTGGTTTGGTATTATTTGGTTTGGGGTTTGGGGTTTTGTTGTTGTTGGTTTGTTTGTTTGTTTGACTTCCTTGGTGTGTGGTGATAGGACAAGGGGCAGTGGTTTGAAACTAGGGCAGAGTAGGTTCAGATTGGACCTGAGGAAGAAGTTCCTTCACTATGAGGGTGGTGAGATACTGGAAAGGACTGCCCAGAGAAGTTGTGGGTGCCCCATCCCTGGTAGCGTTTAAGCCCAGGTTGGATGAGGCTTTGGGCAAGCTGGTGTAGTGGAAGTTGTCCCTGCCCATGGCAGCAGGGGTTGGAACTGGATGATCTTTTGAAGGTTCTTTCCAGCTCAAGCCATTCTGTGATGGTCTCACATGGATCAGGGTGGGTGATCGGAGAGGATCTCCCAGTGTGCACCAGCAGTCCTGTGTTCACACTGTCAAGTGGCTCCCCTTGGTTTACACCCTGGAAGAAATGTCCAGTTTGCTCTGGTCTTTCAGGAGTCCTTATTCTAGTGGCTTTTCCCACTCTTAGTTTAAGGTACCTTGGAGGAAAGCTGTGAGCAGTAAGGCTCCTGAAAAGAAAGCCCTCTGGATGTTCCCGGCTTGGATGTGTAAGAGGGAACCACTCTTATCACCTGCTCATGGAAATCCAGACCCCAGGGTGTTTTGCTGCATGTCTGAAAGGACTTCCCTTCCAAAAGCAAGTCAGCAATGCTTTGGAGAGCAATTCCAAGGATTTCCTCCCACGGGACTTGCAGAGATGATGCTGAATGTCTCCCTGATAGAGCGGTGCTTTTGTGGGATAAACCCGTGTGCACCCTTGTAGCTCTAAGGCCTCCCAGCCTCCAGCCTTGCTGCTCTCCACAGCAGTGCTTTAGAGATTGCAAAGGAAGGGTGAGAACAGAGCCCAAACTGCTCACCACCTTCAGATGTTTTGCTTGGCCCTCTTTGTGAAATGTAGGTAGAGAGTCCTGGAGCCCTGCGTCCCAGCGCCGGGAGGGCTGTGGTTGTGCACAAATGCCACCAGCTCATCTGTGGGGCACTAACAGCAGCACTCGGCTTTTCCCTCTCTGCCTGCTCCTGCCATGCAGACTTGTAGCAGAGGTGTTTGGCGGTCTGAGTGAGGCCAAAGCACGTGCCTGGCATGGAGGCAGCAGCAGAAGGGCTGCAAGAAAGCCCCTTGATTAACAGGTCATCAAGATCTCAGCACATCTACGTGCAGCTTCTCAGGGTGCCCAGATCGGGAGGCGAAGAGCGGTGAGCAAATCCGAATGACTCACTGAGGTGGGACAGGATGGAGAGGCTAATCCCTGTCAGCTCCTCTGGAGCACAGGAAGGCAGATCCAAAACAAGCACATCATCACCAACCTCCAAGGGGCCAGCAGGCATGGGAAGATCACAATGGCTGGCGTCTCTCTCCTCCTCGGCATCCCCACGGGGGATCCTTGGCTGGCCAACTGCAGACAAGTGTCTTGGTTGCTTGGACTGGCGGCTCGGACATGTCCTGGTGCTCCTGAGGATGGGAGTGTGAGGGAAACGGGCTTTGGTTTTAAGTAAGACCATCTCCCCCTCCTCAAGGGGCCTGCAATGAACTTGGCTGTGCCGTTGCAGCAGCGTTTCCTACTTTTTCCTACGTTTGAGAGGGGGAAAAAGCACCGCTCAGGACCCTGCCTTCATCCCAGGTCTCCGTGCACGTGAGAAGCAACCTTGGCCATGCCCAGCAGTGAGTCCAAACCAGCACTGAAGGTGCCTGCAGGAAGGGTGTAGTTCAGGGGGTGTAGTCAAGGGGATCAGAGAGGAGAAGGACAAAGGTGCTCCCAGCCCTTCGAGTGGCTGCAAGAAGATGCTGAGGTGGGAGATGCTCACTGCTGTGTCCCTGTGATGATTGGAGGCATCCAGGATGTTGGGGGTGGCCTCTGCCGCAGGGAAGTGGGGATTTGGAGCCTGCTAAGGAGGACAGGCAGCTTGGACAGAGATTTGTGGTGGATCAAAGCACAGGGCCCTGCCTCCCCTGCTCTTTTCATGTCCCCCTGACACATAAAAATAAAGATCCTTTGTGTGAACAGAAGCAGAAGGCACCTCCCCAAAGCAGGTTTAAAAAAAAAGCCAAAAATAGTCCCAAAGTCTCGAGCCAAAGCCAGGATTCAGTGGAAAATATCTGTAGCTGCAGGGGGGCTGGGGAGGTGGGGGAAGAATTTGGACAGGGGTTGACAGAGCATTTTGCTTTGTCCCCAGCCTGGCTACTTCCTGGCACTGTGCTGGGGGGGGAGGGGAGCAGGGAGCGAGCTGACCTGGACTGGGAGCTGGGACTGGGGTCCTGGTTGGGTAGGGAGATGAGACAGGGGTGCTGTGTGAGCATGAAGCTGGGACTGGGGTCCTGGTTGGGTAGGGAGATGAGACAGGGGTGCTGTGTGAGCATGAAGCTGGGACTGGGGTGCTGGTTGGGTAGGGAGATGAGACAGGGGTGCTGTGTGAGCATGAAGCTGGGACTGGGGTCCTGGTTGGGTAGGGAGATGAGACAGGGGTGTTGTGTGAGCATGAAGCTGGGACTGGGGTGCTGGTTGGGTAGGGAGATGAGACAGGGGTGCTGGTTGAACAAGGAACTGGGACTGGGGTCCTGGTTGAGCAAGGTGCTGGGACTGGGGTGTTGGTTGAGTGTGGAAGTGGGACTGGGGGCTGGTTGGGCAGTGAGCAAGGACTTGGGTTGGGAGATGCAGGGACTGGGGTGTGGGTTGGACAAGGAACTGGGACTGGGGTCCTGGTTGGGTAGGTGCTGGGTTGCTGACAGGGGGTGCTGGGTGGGGTGCTGATTGCATGAAGCTGGGACTGGGGTGCTGGTTGGGTAGGTGATGGGACAGGGGTGCTGGGGTTGAACATGAACTGGGTCTGGGGTGCTGTCTGAACAAGGTGCTGGGTCTGGGGTGCTGTCTGAGCAGGGTGAAGGGGGACTGGGGGCTGGTTGGGCAGTGAGCAAGGTCTGGGGCACTGGTTGAGCGAGGTGCTGGGTCTGGGGTGCTGGGTTGGACAAGGAACTGGGTCTGGGGTGCTGTCTGAGCGAGGTGCTGGGTCTGGGGTGCTGGTTGGGTGAGGTGCTGGGACTGGGGTGCTGGTCAGGTGAGGTGCTGGGTCTGGGGTGCTGATTGAACATGAAGCTGGGACTGGGGTGCTGTCTGAGCGAGGTGCTGGGTCTGGGGTGCTGATTGAACATGAAGCTGGGTCTCGGGTGCTGTCTGAGCAAGGTGCTGGGTCTGGGGTGCTGTCTGGGCGAGGGATCTGGGTCTGGGGTGCTGTCTGGGGCAGGGAGCTGGGTCTGGGGTGCTGTCTGAGCGAGGTGCTGGGTCTGGGGTGCTGATTGAACATGACGCTGGGTCTGGGGTGCTGTCTGAGCGAGGTGCTGGGTCTGGGGTGCTGTCTGAGCGAGGTGCTGTGTCTGGGGTGCTGTCTGGGCAGGGGTGCTGGGTCTGGGGTGCTGTCTGAGCGAGGTGCTGTGTCTGGGGTGCTGTCTGGGCAGGGAGCTGGGTCTGGGGTGCTGTCTGAGGGAGCGAGGTGCTGGGTCTGGGGTGCTGTCTGGGCAGGGAGCTGGGTCTGGGGTGCTGTCTGAGCGAGGTGCTGGGTCTGGGGTGCCGTCTGGGCAGGGAGCTGGGTCTGGGGTGCTGTCTGAGCGAGGTGCTGGGTCTGGGGTGCTGATTGAACATGACGCTGGGTCTGGGGTGCTGTCTGAGCGAGGTGCTGGGTCTGGGGTGATGTCTGAACATGACGCTGGGTCTGGGGTGCTGTCTGAGCAGGGTGCTGGGTCTGGGGTGCTGTCTGAGCGAGGTGCTGGGTCTGGGGTGCTGTCTGGGCAGAGAGCTGGGTCTGGGGTGCTGTCTGAGCGAGGTGCTGGGTCTGGGGTGCTGTCTGGGCAGGGAGCTGGGTCTGGGGTGCTGTCTGAGCGAGGTGCTGGGTACTGGGGTGCCGTCTGGGCGGGGAGCTGGGTCTGGGGCACCGGCTGTGCCGCTGGCCTCCCTGGGAGGCAGGGGAGGCTCCGCTGTGGGCTGCCCTGTCCCTGGTCTGCCAGTCCTCGGCAGCTCTGGCGCAACGCGTTGTGAGCAGCGGTCCTGCTAATGGATGGGGACCATGTGTGTGCGGCAGGGACCCGCGGGGCTCCGGGGCTGTGCTTCTGCTCTTCTTCTGTCTGGTGGAAACACCGTAAAGCTGTTTATATGCACTCTAAAAGAAGCAGGGGGAGGGGGGGGGTACTATCTTCCTCTCCCAGAGGTTTTCCTTTACCACAGATCAACCCACTTGGGGAACAGGCACTTCTCTAAGCCCTGGGTGTCTTCTCCTAACTGCCTTCACACATCTGCACCCCTCTGTCCTGCATTCCTGCCATGCCATCATCTTGTCCTGATGAAAAATAGCAGCCCCTGGCCCTGCCAAGCCCTCTTTGAGTTTTCTGTTATTTATTTCATTTTTTAATTTTTATTTTTATTTTATTTTATTTTATTTTATTTTAATCTTTTCTTTTCTTTTCTTTTATTTTCTTTTATTTTATTTTATTTTATTTTCTTTTCTTTTATTTTCTTTTATTTTCTTTTAATTTTTCTTTTCTTTTCTTTTCTTTTCTTTTCTTTTCTTTTCTTTTCTTTTCTTTTCTTTTCTTTTCTTTTCTTTTCTTTTCTTTTCTTTTCTTTTCTTTTCTTTTCTTTTCTTTTCTTTTCTTTTCTTTTCTTTTCTTTTCTTTTCTTTTCTTTTCTTTTCTTTTCTTTTCTTTTCTTTTCTTTTCTTTTCTTTCTCTTCTTTTCTTTTCTTTTCTTTTCTCTTCTCTTCTCTTTCTTTTCTTTTCTCTTCTTTTCTTTTCTTTTCTTTTCTTTTCTTTTCTTTTCTTTCTTTTCTTTTCTTTTCTTTTCTTTCTCTTCTTTTCTTTTCTTTTCTTTTCCCTTCTCTTTTTTTCTTTTCTTTTCTTTTCTTTTCTTTTCTCTTCTCTTTTCTTTCTCTTTTCTTTTCTTTTCTTTTTCTTTTCTTTTCTTTTCTTTTCTTTTCTTTTCTTTTCTTTTCTTTTCTTTTCTTTTTCTTTTCTTTTCTTTTCTCTTCTTTCCTTCTCTTCCCTTCTCTTTTCTTTCTCTTCTCTTCTCTTTTCTTTCTCTTCTCTTCTCTTCTCTTCTCTTCTCTTCTCTTCTCTTCTCTTCTCTTCTCTTCTCTTCTCTTCTCTTCTCTTCTCTTCTCTTCTCTTCTCTTCTCTTCTCTTCTCTTCTCTTCTCCTCTCTTCTCCTCTCTTCTTCTCTTCTCCTCTCTTCTCCTCTCTTCTCCTCTCTCTCTCCTCTCTTCTCCTCCTCTCTCTTCTCTTCTCTTCTCTTCTCTTCTCTTCTCTTCTCTTCTCTTCTCTTCTCTTCTCTTCTCTTCTCTTCTCTTCTCTTCTCTTCTCTTCTCATTTTATTTTTTTCCTTTTATGTTCTTTTCCCCTTCCCCTTCCCCTTCCCCTTCCCCTTCCCCTTCCCCTTCCCCTTCCCCTTTCCCTTCCCCTTCCCCTTCCCCTTCCCCTTCCCCTTCCCCTTCCCCTTTTCCCTTTCCCTTCCCCTTTCCTTTTTAAAACATTTTTCAAGGCACAATCCTGTTTATCAAGAAGCCCCAAAAATCAGAAGTCTGTTGGTTGGTTTGTTGGTTGGTTTTGGTGTTGTTTCCCCCCCCCCCATTCATTAACTAATTTTTTGCATTAAAAAAAAAAATGAAGGGAAAAAAAAAAAGGAGAAACTTTTGCTTTCCCAGCTGTTTTCCCTTCTTGAGTAATAAGCAAACAACTCTTTAGATACCATCTGCCACCAGCATGTCCTGCAGAGGAATCCGGCAGGCTCGTGCCTTCAGCTCACCCCTAGGTCCAACAGGAGGGTCCCATGCCATGGGTGAGTGGCTCTCCAGCAGCAAGAGTGTTCTGGTTGGCTCAGGAATAAGCACAGAGAGAAGGCAGCAGAGCCACACAGGGATCTGTCCTCAGCTGGTGCTGAGCGCTGAGGACAACTGAGCTCAGCACAACGCAGAAGGTCTCCAGGCCCACACTGGATTGTTTTAGGGCCCAGAGGACAAGGAGCAGGGTGCAGTGCTGTGCTGAGATAACAACCTCTGAGTAAGCTGGACCTTGGTAGCCCTTTGTGGTGTCCTGTTAAGCAGAGCACACACAGCCATGCTGTTTGGTGCAGCCAGATCTTGAGCAAGGATCACCTTCAGGCCTCCCTGGGGTAACTAATGATGATCTAGGACATGCCTCTAAAGCTCTGCATGGCCCTTCCTTGAGCTTCAAGCTGCAGTGAGACCTGTAGAAAAGCATTCACAGAGGGGGTGAATGAGACATAAGATGTGGGAAAAGAGCCTTGAATAATCTGATCTCCCTAAAGGAAGGGAAATACTCCTGTTCCCTTTCTAGAAGTGATGGATTAGGGGAAGAAAGGGACAAAAAAAGCTGGTGGAGAAAAACAAACTGCCCTTTGGAGTTTCCTACAGCCAGGATGAAGAGAAGCAGCTGATCACATTCTGGATTTTCCCAAGATCTGTAGAAGCTTTCACAGCTCCAGTTCTGGAGCATCAGCAGCCTCTGCAGCCAGAGACATGTGTGCTGGGTTGCAGGCTTGACAAAGAGCACGTGGGCTATGGAGCTGTGTTTTGGACTTCAGGTTGCAGGCACTGGTAGCTTGGGAAAAAAACTGTCAGATCATAGAATCACAGAACTGTCAGGGTTGGAAGGGACCTCAAGGCTCAGCCAGTCCCAACCCCCTTGCCATGGCCAGGGACACCTCACACTACAGCAGGTTGCTCACAGCCACATCCAGCCTGGCTGCAAACACCTCCAGGCAGGAGGCTTCCACCACCTCCCTGGGCAACCTGTGCCAGGCTCTCACCACCCTCATGGGCAACAACTTCTTCCTCACATCCAATCTCAATCTCCCCATTTCTAGTTTTGCTCCATCCCCCCCAGTCCTATCCCTCCCTGGCACCCTCCAAAGTCCCTCCCCAGCTTTCTTGGAGCCCCCTTCAGATACTGGAAGGCCACAATGAGGTCTCCTGGGAGCCTTCTCTTCTCCAGACTGAACAGCCCCAACTCCCTCAGTCTCACAGCAGAACAGCTCCAGCCCTCTGCTCATCCTCATGGCCCTTCTCTGGACACCTTCCAGTGCCTCCAGAGCCTTCCTGTGCTAGGGGCTCCAGAACTGGACACAGAGCTCCAGCTGTGGTCTCCCCAGAGCAGAGCAGAGGGGGAGAATCCCCTCCCTGGCCCTGCTGGCTCTGCTTCCCTTGCTGGAGCCCAGGCTGGGATTGGCTCTCTGGGCTGCAAGTGCTCACTGCTGGCTCCTGTGGAGCTTCTCATCCCCCAGCACCCCCAGCTCCTTTCCCCAGATCCTGACAAGTCTGGCAGGAAACGTTATCCTAGCCCATATCCAGGCTCCTGGATGGGTGTGCTGAAGGTCCTGGGAGACAGCTTCAGTGACTTAGAGCTGTCCAGTCTCTTCTGGAGGAGGATGTTTCTGAACTCAGAAGTGAGGAGTGGCTTCATCCAGCTACTCCTTGAACTTGGAGCGTTGCGGGAGGCTCTTGGAGAGGCACAGAGCACATAGGAGGGGAGCAGAGTGCCGAGCAGCAAGCAGTATGCAGTTTTGCTGGCTTGGGGCAAAGTGCAGTCTTGCTTTTTTTTTCCAGCAGGACGTTTTTTCTGGTGGTTTTTGGTGTTCTGCATGAAAGGGCAAGTTGTGGGACCCGGCCGATAACACATTTTCCTACTTTTGCCCCCAAAAAGGGGAGGGGGCGGGGGGAAGAGGAGAAGGCCACTGGTGAAACAGTGCCCTTTGTGTCTTGTGGAAGACTGCAGGAAATCTGAGACCAGAAAGCATCAAGTGTTTCACTTCTCATCAAACTCATGGAAATGTCATTTTTTCCCCCCAGGTCTACCAGAGCCACAAATATGTTCCCAGAAGCTGATGCTACCAAGGGCCAGACCCACAGCCAGCCCCAGCTGGCACTGCCCTGGGGGGTGCTTGTTACCTCCACAGCTTGCCAGCCATGGGATCATTTCCCAGCTCATTTGCATGGAACTGTGGCAATTTCTATCCACTGAGGATCTGGCCAACTCAATCCAGGAGGGCCTGGGTTTTGCAGAGCTTTACCCATATCTTAGAGATCAGCCTGAGGTGCATTAGGAGGAGAGCAAGGGAAGTTCTCCTCCCCCTCTTCTCTGCCCTGGTGAGGCCACACCTAGAATATTGCATCCAGTTTGGGGCTCCCCAGTGCAAGAGGGACGGGGATCTGCTCAAGAGAGTCCAATGGAGGGCTGTGAGGATGATGAAGGGACTGGAGCACTTCTCTCTGAGGAGAGGTTGAGAGCCCTGGGGCTGATTAGTGTGGAGAAGAGAAGACTGGGAGGGGACTTAAGTGTTTAGAAATACCTTGCTCTTGATAGTCTTTAGATAAACAGATCTCTGCTGCATATTCCAACAGTCCTTGACAACCACCTTTGCAAACAAAGGTGCAGGGCCCTTTGTGAGCTCAGGCACATCTCTCCTGGACCTGATTAGGGGTTGGGAAGGGGTGGCAGCTGCCATTGATAAAAGGAGAAAGAAGCAGGGGCAGGGCTTTTAGATGTCTGCATGATCTGCTGTGGAGGAGGGAGTTAGGGATGAGGAAGAAGGCAAAGGGAGGTGTTTTCTGAGAGAAGATTGAAGGATGGTTCTGTGGCAGAGGGACTTCCCTGAGAGCTTCCACAAATGAGGGCTGAAGAAGGCTGTAGTTGGCAGACATGGGGGTTTGTCTCCCTTAGCTGATATAGGCACAGGCAGATGAGGAAAGGTCTTCAGGAAGATGCCCTTCTATCTGTCTCTATAATGGGGGACTGGCTGCTGTGAAGTGTTTGAAGCAAGTAAAGGCTCTTCCACTGTGTCTTTCATGCAAGCTGAGGGCCTGCAGGATGAGCCACAGAAGGCAACCTCTAAGCAAAGTGCTTCAGGAGATTGTTGCAAGGGGGAGCTGAAGTGACTGATGGCACGAGAGGCTGCAGAAGGATTTGGGTGATAACAGGAGATGGGAGAAAAGCTGAGTATGTACTTTAACATCCTGCAACCAGGAGCTCAGTAGTATGAGGGAATGGAATGGAATGGAATGGAATGGAATGGAATGGACCTTTGAGATCATTGAGTCCAACCTATCACCCAACACCATCTAATCAACTAAACCATGGCACCAAGCACCCCATCCAGTCTCCTCCTAAACACCTCCAGTGATGGGGACTCCACCACCTCCCTGGGCAGCACATTCCAATGGCCAATGTCTCTCTTTCTATAAAGAACTTCTTCCTAACATCCAGCCTAAACCTCCCCTGGCACAGCTTGAGACTGTGTCCTCTTGTTCTGGTGCTGCTTGCCTGGGAGAAGAGACCAACCCCCACCTGGCTACAACCTCCCTTCAGGGAGGTGGAAGAACAAGAAGGTCTCCCCTGAGCCTCCTCTTCTCCAGGCTAAGCAACCCCAGCTCCCTCAGCCTCTCCTCCCAGGGCTGTGCTCCAGACCCCTCCCCAGCTTTGTTGCCCTTCTCTGGACACCTTCCAGCAAGTCAACATCTTTCCTAAACTGAGGGAAACACCTTTTCTACTGAGGGAGCTCAGTAGCATGAGGATGCTGTACCTAGCTGAGGCACCACGGCTGTCACTGCTCCCCAGCACCCCAGGGGTAACTCAAACTCTCTAATCCTTTGTGCTCAGGGGGAAACTTGAGAGGTGGGCAGGAGATTGCTGATTCTCCTTCACCAGAGTGATTCAAACCTGCCTGAATTTGCTAACGCTTCTTTGTAGGCTGCAAATTGGCTTGCCCAAGAGAGAAAAAAAGGGGGAAGAAAAAAGGCAGATGAGGAGGGGAACAGACCCAAATCCACAAGACATCAAGTGGCCGTGTAACAGCACACTGCAAATGAGTTCACCATGGGATTGCAGATGACTTAATAGCAAGTAGGTGCCCACAGTGCTCAAGTGACTCACTGCCTTTGCTATATCTGTTCAAGCCCACCATATTGAGTAAGAGAGCTTTGCCATCAACAAACCTCTAATAAATTCTGGTGCCTTGAAATATCCAGGCTGCTGTGGAAAGAAGTATGGCACAGCTCGTGCTCTCCTTGAGAGCATCTCAACCCACTCTGCAGGGCTCTGGTATTTCAGTCTCTGGAGGGGACCTACAGGAAGGCTGGGCAATCAGAGAATCACAGAATCAATAAAGTTGGAGAAGACCTCAAAGCTCATCAAGTCCAACCTGTCACCCAACACCTCCTGACTACTAAACCGTGGCACCAAGTGCCACGTCCAATCTCCTCTTGAACACCTCCAGGGATGGTGACTCCACCACCTCCCTGGGCAGCACATTCAGGAGGGAGTGTTTAGAAGGGTTTGTGGGGATGGGATGGGGGGGCAGTGGTTTGAAATTAAAGAAGAGGAGATTTAGACTGGATGTTAGGAATAAATTCTTTACCATGAGGGTGCTGGAACACTGGAACAGGTTGCCCAGGGAGGTAGTCGAGGCCCCATCCTTGGACATATTCAAGGTCAGACTGGATAGGTCTCTGGGCAACCTGATCTAATGGAGGATGTCCCTGCTGACTGCAGGGGGCTGGACAAAGATGACCTTTGAGGGTCCCTTCCAACCTGAATGCATTCTGTTCTATGGTAGGACATGCAGGTGGATCCTTCAAGTCACCTAAAAGCCACACTGAGCCAAAAGTGATTTGAGAAACCTCTCCTGGATCTTCCCAAAGGGAGTCAAGTAGATCATAGAATCATAGAATGGTCAGGGTTGGAAGGGACCTCAAGGCTCAGCCAGTTCCAACCCCCCTGCCATGGGCAGGGACACCTCACACCACAGCAGGTTGCTCACAGCCACATCCAGCCTGGCTGCAAACACCTCCAGGCAGGAGGCTGCCACCACCTCCCTGGGCAACCTGTGCCAGTCTCTCAGTCACCTTTGGGTAGGAGCACAGCAATTTGAGGCACAGTTTTTGCCTCTTCTCACTAGCCAAGGGATGTGAGCTGCTGCATCTGTTGATTCTGGGCACCAGGGAGGGAGCTGTAGAGCTGTCCCACGACAAAGCTGTCCCTATGCCTTGCATGTGTGAACCATTACCGACAGCTAGCCAGCCCCCACGAGGGTCTGATGCTCCACTGCACTGTTTGTGCTGGAAGATGTCCCTTCTTAGATGAACAAGACGATCTTCAAGATGCCTTCCAACCCAACCCATTCTCTGGTTCTATGGCATGGACCCCAGTAGGGTTGTGTTGATGCAGCCCAGTGCAAACCAGGGTCCTAAATTCCCTGCCTGCCCCTCTGCCTCTCAGCTCCATGCATCTCTGCTTCTCAGGTGCAGAGCGGCAGCGTATTTG
The DNA here is from genome assembly GCA_033816785.1 of Picus viridis. Taxonomy (NCBI): domain Eukaryota; kingdom Metazoa; phylum Chordata; class Aves; order Piciformes; family Picidae; genus Picus; species Picus viridis. The sequence continues at coordinate 3,266,128 of CM066584.1, forward strand.
GGAGCGCTGTTCATAAAGTAACTGCACTGCTGATGACCTTAGGGCACAGAGGCTGAGTCCTGCCATGGGCAGGGCGTGAAACAAACACATGCCCAGGAGGCAGGGATGCTCTCTCTGATCTCCAGGCTCTTGGCTGTGCAAACAAACTTCCTAGCAATGGCTTTCCCAGGGAATGCTTTGTTTTGACAGCTCAGCCCCAGCTCCGCTCCAGCAGCTTGGGGTTGTGGTTTTTCCCCCCAGCAAACTCTTCAGACGCTCAGCAGAATTTAAGGCTCACAGCTGACCTCAGGTTCTTAATTTTCAACTAATTACCAAAATTGGGGCAATTTCCTTCTGATGTCAGCAGCGGCCTTGGCCCCCCCGAGGGCGTCTCGAAGGAGAGCCTCAGGCCGCGGCGCGGGTTTTAGGAGAGGGAGGGTTTTGTGCTGCTTCGGGGGGGAGGCTTTGCTGGGGAAACTTGCTAGCTGAGCTCTCTTGGGTGACTGCTTCTTCCAGGAAAGGTAACAGATGCTCCTTGTGACGTGACCGTCGTTGCAGTATCTCGAGAGGAGGAGCGGGGCCCAGGCGCCATCCAAACTTAAAGGTTAGTTTATTTCCAATTATTTTGTGACGTCAATAGGCCACGATATATATAGCAAAATATTTTTCCTCCTCACCACAGGGCCTTTAAAAGGATATCTTTGTTGTCTCAGTTGCCATAGCAGTGACTAATGTGGGGAGAGATATATATATATATGTATGCACGTGTATATGTGCGAGGAGGGATTCCTAACCCTAGCGTCGGTTGTGTTGGCTTCTGTGTGCTTCTGTCGTTCCATTTCCTCTTCCTTCCCCTGCCTGAGGTGCTCTGAGGCACTCAGGCTGCTTGTGTGAGGGTCACAGAGCACTGGGACAGGCTGCCCAGAGAGGTTGTGGAGTCTCCTTCTCCGGAGCCTCTCAAACCCCATCTGGATGGGTTCCTGTGTGACCTGTGCTGGATTCTCTGCCTCTGCTCTGGCAGGGGGTTGGACTTGGTGATCTTCAGAGGTCTCTTCCAACCCCTAACATCCTGTGAGCCTGTGAAACTCCCTTGAGTTGGGAAATGAGTATGTTCATAGAATTGTTTTGGTTGGAAAACACCTTTAAGATCATTGAGTCCAAGCACTAGTTGACCATCTTGAAGCATTGGCCTTGTTGGGCTCTGCAGGGCTTATCTTCACAAGCAGGTAGCAAAGTCTGGGTAGAGCAGAGCCCAGGCATCCCCTCCTATGGTGCTGCTGTAATTCAGGTGCAATGCAGATGATGGAGACCTGCAAGATTGCCCAGGCTGTCCAGCAAGGTGGTGGAAGCCTCATCCCTGGAGGTGTTTGCAGCCAGGCTGGAGGTGGCTGTGAGCAACCTGCCGCAGTGTGAGGTGTCCCTGCCCATGGCAGGGGTTGGGGCTGACTGATCCTTGAGGTCCCTTCCAACCCTAACAATTCTATGATAAGGTGACAGGGCTCCATTAGTCCTCTAGGAGGCTATTAGTAGTAAAGTGTTGTTTACTACTTGGATGGCTTAGCTTGTGCCCAGATTGTGCTTGGCAGGCCTTTGGCATATTTAGCTCAGCCTCACCTTAGAATAGATTTGTATTTCTGTGCTCAGGTTTCCAAACTCTTCCTCCCTTTCAGCAGCTACTAAGGTCATTCAAAGATCTTCCAGTCTATCCATGGCATTTGTTGTGGCCCTGCCTTGCCCTCAGTTCTCTGCTCTCTAAACAGGAGGACAATGATCCAGACCTAGAACAGCCTCTGAATGCAGCCTTTGGGAAGTGAATTCCTTGATCTCCTCTGATCAAGTAAAGCCTTGAGAGGCTGAGAGACCTGAGGCTGTTTAGCCTGGAGAAGAGCAGCCTCAGACAAGACCTTCTCAATGCTCAGCAAGAGCTAAGGGTGGATGCAAGAGGATGGGGCCAGACTCTTCTCAGTGATGCCCATGTGAGGCTGCTGGAGCCCTGGAGCAGGCTGCCCAGAGAGGTTGTGGAGTCTCCTCTGGAGAGATTCCAGACCCACCTGGACACTGTGATCCTGGACAACCTGCTCTGGGTGCCCCTGTTTTAGCACAGTGGTTGGACAGGATGGTCTCCAGAGGTCCCTTCCAGCCCTCACCATATTCTGTGAGTTCAGTTGTCAGCTAAATCTGAGCCTCTCTCCTACTCTTACGCTGTGCTGTACAAGCTGCTCTTGCTCTGCCCCCAGAATGCTTGATAAACACATTGAGCAGCAGGACTGAGTCCATGGGCTGCTGTTTGAGCTCTCTCTCTTGGGGCTGTAGCCATCCTTACCTCTGCTCTTTTCCCTCTCTGTGCCTGGCAGAGCAGAGCTACCCCAGGGGAGGCACAGAGGTTCTGCCTGTGGTGTGTTCTTGTTGTCTAGTGCTTCAGGTCAGGAGACCCCTCCTGAATAGAGGCATTGGGTAGAGAAGTTCCTTTGTCCTGGCCCTCCCCCTGCCCACTCCTCACTATAGGAGGGCAAACGGTGTCTGCTCTGCTTTGGTGATTGCAGATGGGAACCTGTTTGGGCACAGGAGTGAGACTAGGCACATGGGATGAAGAGGGTGGAGAGGTCTTTAGGCAACTGCCCCTTCCTTCTTGTGCTCTACCAGCTTAGCCCAGGTCTTACTGGGCTGGGAGCGGTGGCTTGCCAGCTGTTTGGGTGCAGGTGTGGAGCTGCCTAACCCCTCTGTACTGCAGTCCTGTCTCTGATGGCAACATGTCACATTCCTGGTGTCTCTGCCACCCTCTTCTCCCCTCCTGCAGTCAGGCAGCAGCTCAGTCTGAGCTGGTAACTGCAGAGAGGGAGTGACTCTGGTTTTCTTTACTCCCTGAATATCTTTTGCTTGTTGAGTGTCAGCAAACCCTGGGGCAGTCCGGGGTGTGATGTGGGTAGAAGTTCCCTCATGGTGGTTTTTAGGGCCTGGAAGGAATATCTGAGATAGGAAAGAGAAAGGTTGTTGCTATCTGAGAACAGTTGGGTGAATGTCTTCACAACCAGTTGCAAACCCTCTGTGTTGGAGCTGCCAGCTGAACTGGACTTGGCCATGTGTTGGTGAAGGGAGAGCATTTACACACACCCCCATCACAAAGAGCAGGAGGAGGGCAGTCAGAACCTGAACCAGATGACTCTCTCATGTTTACACTCTTGCTTTTTCATGCTTCTTTCCCTCCAGTGGTTTTCATGTTGGGTTTTTTCTCTTTACCTATCCAAACCTAATCTTCTGCCTGCCCACCACCACCCAGCATGCAGCATCTCTCTTTGTGCCTGTGTTTGTTGTTACCAACAAGTAAGATGCTGGAATGAGAACTTGGCTGGCCATTGTGTTGATGACAAATGAAAGAGAAGCAAACACAGCTTGCTTGTCTGCAGCTACAGTGGTTCAGCAGGGCTGGCAGCAGTAGAGACATGTTATTTGTTGACAAAACAGACAACTCCAAACTCAGAGAAGCAGCTGAGATAGGCAGGATCTCGGTGTGATCATCTGCCTGTCCTGCCTGAACCGTCAGAAATCCCAGCTGCTGCTGCTGGCTTTACCTGGAGGAGCTCAATGGTGCATGGGCCCTGCTGGCTGAGACCACAGAGTCATAGAATTGTCAGGGCTGGAAGGGACCTCAAGCATCAGCCAGTTCCAACCCCCTGCCATGGCCAGGGACACCTCACACTACAGCAGGTTGCTCACAGCCACATCCAGCCTGGCTGCAAATACATCCAGGCAGGAGGCTTCCACCACCTCCCTGGGCAACCTGTGCCAGGCTCTCACCACCCTCATGGGGAACAACTTCTTCCTCACATCCAATCTCAATCTCCCCATTTCTAGTTTTGCTCCATCCCCCCAGTCCTATCACTCCCTGACACCCTCAAAAGTCCCTCCCCAGCTTTCTTGGAGCCCTCTTCAGACACTGGAAGGCCACAATAAGGCCTCCTTGGTGCTTTCTCTTCTCCAGACTGAACAACCCCGGCTCTCTCAGTCTGTCCTCATAGGAGAGGACCAGGAGGGACCTTCCCATGAGGTAGCACAGTGCAAACCACAATGTGCTGCTTGCCCAGGGGTGTGCATGCAGTTAGCCTTCATCTATGGCAGTGTGTGGCCATGTGTTTAGGTAGTCCCTTTGCACAGGTGTGATGTACACATGGACCCGTACCTGGGGATGGCCATATGCATGCCCTGGAGTGAAGGGGGAGTGCCCCAGTGTGTAGGCTGCTGCTCTCTGTGTTGTAATCCCAGCTCCACCAGTTCCCTGCAGGGTCATCTCACTAAAGCTCTTTCTCTGTCACTCCTCTGTCAAGACTGAAAGGGCTTCACGCAGGGGCTGGCTCTTCGTGTTTGCATCCCTAGTGCCCAGCGTGGGAGACCTTGACCCTACTTGGGCTTCTGTTATAGCAGAGAGAAGAGTTAGGAGCTCCTGAGCATGCTGCTGCCTTAGGGCATCTGGAGGAACAGCCTCCAAATAAGTTCAGGAGAAGGGGGAACCTACCCTCTTAGTGGTGTAGTGGCTCCCAGAGCTAAGGATCCTTGGTGCAAAACAGTGACCATAAAGGTCTCAGGAGTCCCTTCTCTGTCACAGCAAAGGTTTAGCCCCAGTAGAAAAAGTGCTAAGTGTCATTCCCAGACTTTCTCCTGATGCTTTGGGCTGTTCAGTCAAGAAGGGACCCTGTAAGCACCTGTAATCCAGTACCCCTTGCAGAAGGGTCCATGCATGTCAAGCTGCAGGGTGCAGGGGATTGCCAGGAGGCTCAGCAGCCCTCCAAGGTCAGGCATAAACCCTTGCCTTATACAAGCAGTCATGACAAGTGCATGTTGTGGTAGAGCTGCACCTTAGGGCAGAAACCTCATGTTCCTTGTGCTTCAGATGTGCTCCTTTGCATTGTCACATTACAACTCCCTGAAGGGAGGTTGTAGCCAGGTGGGGGCTGGTCTCCTCTCCCAGGCAAGCAGCACCAGAACAAGGGGACACAGTCTCAAGCTGCGCCAGGGGAGGTTTAGGCTGGATGTTAGGAAGAAGTTCTTCCCAGCAAGAGAGATTGACCCTTGGGATGTGCTACCCAGGGAGGTGGTGGAGTCACCATCACTGGAGGTGTGCAAAAAAGGGATTGGTTGTGGCACTTGGAGCCATGGTTTAATAGTCAGGAGGCCGCAGCAACTGCAGAGTTCACTCAGTGCAACCTTTTCTCCTGCTCCTCAAGTCCCTCTGGTGATTAAGCAAATCTTTCACCCTCAGCAGTCATTGGTACATTAGAGAGACTCATACCTCGTCCACACATCCATTCTTGGGCTTGGCTCCACTCATGAGCAGGGTGAAAAGTAAGCTCCAGGTGGAGATGTCACATGGGCTGCCCAGGGAGGTGGTGGAGTCACCATCACTGGAGGTGTTCAAGAAGAGCCTGGATGAGGCACTTGGTGCCATGGTTTAGTTGATCAGATGCTGTTGGGTGATGGGTTGGACTTGATGACCTCTGAGGTCTTTTCCAACCTGGTTAATTCTGTATTCTGTCACTGCTAAGCAGTGCTTCTCTGGGTCATAGTCCTGTTGGGACTGGATGCTGGGGGCTTCTGGTGGCTGCTGGGGGCATACAGCTTGTGTATATCCCAGGAAGGGCTGGCAGAAGCTGACGCGGTGTCCCAGCTAGGCACATGTGCATGAGGAGCCAACCCTGTGAAGCCACTAAGTGCAAAGGACTCCAAGGATTTTCAGATGGGAATGAGAAGGTGACAGGGCTGGCAGTGTCCCTGGGTTCTGCATGAGTCCAGATTTGTGTTGGGATGGGGATGAGAAGCTTCCATGCCTGACTTCCCACCTCTGCCCCGCTGCAGGGAAGCTCTGTGGGAAGGGTGCAGGAAAGCAGCGTGGATCGAGTTCTCATGGTGGGAGCCAGAACAATCAGAGACAGACCTTGGGCCATGAAGCTGGCAGCCTACAAAGCCAAGAGGTGCAGGATGGCGAGGAGCATGGAGCTGTGGAGGGGTGATGTGACTTGCCAAGGTTACCCAGGGGGGTGCAGGGGTAGCCAAGAGAGTGGCCTGAATCGCAGGCCACCATCATAGCAACATGACCACATTCTCCTCAGTAATAAGAGCCATGCTGAGCCCTTGCCAAGAACCAGCTTGGCTCTGCTCTGGATGGTGACCATTGCTGAGGGTTTTTCTGGAGGGAGGGAGGAACAGCACTTGAACAGCCAATGAAGCCATTCTTTTCTCCTTTGAGAGCTGCTAAAAGCAGTGATGTGGGAGACCAGAAGTGTTGTTGGTTTTCTACAGCGCCCCAGATAGACCAGGAGCCAGAAAAAAATCTTCCAAGTCTGCTGGTGTCCTTCAAGACAAATGTCTCTGTTAAACCTGCTGCCTCTGCTTTGAAACACATCCCAAGTGCTAGGTGCTGCTGCAAGAGTTCTTGGAGAGCTGGAGGAGATAATCTCCAGAGGTCCTTTCCAACCTTTCTGCCATTCTGAGGTGTGCTTACTCCAGGCAGTGGTGGGGAAATGCCATAAGAAGCCTGGCTCCTCAGCAGTTTAGAAGGTTCCTTTGATAACTCCAAGCTCTCCAGCAGTTCTCATCTCATCCATTCCTACATCTGAGTTTTAAGGATTTGATTTGCTGATAACACACAGCAACCACCTCTCCTGTGCAGATAAAGCCCTCTCTTGCTTTCTACATGCAGATAAATAGATTGGGGCAGAGCTTGTGGATGTTCAGAGCTGGTCCAGGCTCCAAACAACAGAGCCCATTTAACTGCAGGAGCTGAACCTCCACCAAATGTTCACAGCAAAGCCCCAAACTAGGTGTAAGAAACCTAATGCCAGCCAAGCTTGCAAACCAAGGCTGAGTTGTGGGAAAGCCCTGGGCCAGGTTTGGAAGAAGCCCTGGGCCAGGTTTGGAAGAAGCCCTGGGCCAGGTTTGGAAGAAGCCCTGGGCCAGGTTTGGAAGAAGCCCTGGGCCAGGTTTGGAAGAAGCCCTGGGCCAGGTTTCCAGTTAGCTTTGAAGACACATTTTAAGAGAGGCTCCTGGTCAGGATTTTGATCTTCCCATAGGCTCTGCTTCAATCCACTTCCACCAGCCAGAACTGGAGCTCTCCACTGCCAAATCCCACACCTGCCTGGGACGGAGCAGTGGTGATGTCCAGAGGCAGACTTCAGCCATGCTCAGCCCCTGGTTCTGTGCAGGACTGATGCCCTGGGGAAGGTGCTCTCAGCCTGGCAGGCAGCAGGCAGCTTCCCCTATAGGCTGCAGCAGTTCCATTCCCATGGGGATTCAGCTCTTGGCCTCTCTGGCTGCATTTCAGGCCAAGTTTTCGAATCCAAGAGGCCTGCAGGCCTTGTGGACATGCAAAACCACCAATGTAATGAAAATTGGTTTTAAATTGATTTAGTTACAGAAAAAAGAAAAAAAAAAAAAGAAAGGGAGGAGAAGAAGAAGAAAAAAAAATCCAAGCCACCATGTGGAAACATTTAGAAGAGTCAGTTCTGAAGTTCAGCTAAACAGAAGTAAGTGCCTTTGAGTGTGTCCATATAGAGCACTGGCACTGGAGGAAACAGATCTGTTTACCATGAGCTTTAATTCAACCAGCTGAGCTCTGCTTTAATAACCAGCAGTGACTAAAATGGACCAACCCCCACCCCCCACCCCGATTTGCCTGCTTAGACTCCCAGAAATGCAGAGAGTCTCCCAGTCACCTCTGTAACCTTTCCTAGATGCTTAACATCAGCTTGGGGGTTGGTGTTTTGGTCCAGATCCTTGAAGATGCTTATTAAGATGTCTAAGCACCACTGCTTTCAAAGAGGAGCTGGTGCCTTTGAGGATCTTGGCTCACAGACCTCATTCCTGCTAACCTGAGGAGAGGTTTTCTGCTCTTCTTGGTTAGCTGAATAACTTTAACTGAGCTGTGGGATCCTAAATGGCTTAAGCCCAGCAGCAACTTATGTGTCCCTTAGGTTTTGAGGCTATGGAGGGCTGCAACCCAAACACACAGGGCAGGGAGATGCTTCATAACCCCAAACTCTCCAGTCTCTCATGGGCTTGTGGAAACCAGCTCCATGTGCAGCTGCTTGGAGCTTAATGGTGTTTGCTTGATGTCAAACCTGTTTGGTCAGTGCATCCCATCCCTTATTTTGGATTATTTCTGTGTAGCCTGGGTGATTTCACTGGGTGTCAGCAAAGTGAAGAGCTGGCTGCAAGTTTCCAGGTAGCTCTTTCCCAGCAGAGGTGCAGATGTAGCTGATGTTGCTTAGCTCTTACATCAGTGCTCTTTGCACAGTCCTCTGGGGTTTGGGTTATGGTTGGGTTTGGTGGGTTTTTTTTTCCCCTTGCTGTTGTTGTCCTGCAAATCCCACCTGTGGTGCCAGGATCATGGGATGCTTCTGCTTCCCATCTTTCCCTTTGACATCTGCCTGTGTGCACAGCTCAGCACGGCAGCTTCTGCAGTGATCAAAGGTTTCAGAGGGGCTCCGCAGGCCAGGAAATGTTTTGAGCCCAAAGGGGAAGGTCTGCCATGAATTCCCCACTGGGGACAAGGGATTAAGATGGGACAGAGCCTCTTGCTTTTTCTCCCCTCCTCCTCCACAGCCCCTTTCAGAAAATTAGGGGCCCCTCTCTGAGGAGAAACTGTTGAAAATTGCACACTGCTTTCCCTTCCCCTTCCTCCTGAGCATCGCCAGAACAGCAATATACATTTCTGAGGTTTGGCAGCAGCATCTGAAAGCATGGGCTTTTGCCAGGGGAGGACTGCCTGATGGGGGCCAAAGAGCACGTGGGCTTGGGGGATGCTTGGGGAAGGGAAGGCACCTGTCCCCTATCTCCCTGTCACCGCCCTTAGCCCTCCTGTTCCCACCGGTTCCCAGCTGCTGCCTGGCGATCACTTCCATGCCCTGGATTGCATCATCGGCCCTTGGAAGGAGACCCACTGGCCATGAGACGTGTGCCTGAGCTTGGGGTTCATCACAAAAGCAGAGACACTTGTTCTGGTGACAGACCTCTTCTGGCCTGAGCAGGAGCCACGTCCGACCCATGTGCGGTCCGTGCAGCCGAGAACGGTGACGTTAGCTGAGCCAGCCCAGAGCTAGCAGTGATCCTGGGTTAGGAGAAGCTTTCTTCCATGGCAACATCACTGCCTTCCTCCTCCCAGCCTCGCCTCTTGCCCATGTGGCATCAGCCTCCTCAGCTCAGCCTGCTTTGGCTCGTTGTGCTGGCTAGAGCAGCATCTGTGCGCATGAGTGGTTTCAGCAGCGTGCTGAAGCCTAATGAGGTCATCGCGTACAGCTCACAGGAAGAAACTTCCATTCCATGTCCATGAACATTCTGGAAGGTTTGCAGAGCTCACGGGGATGGGGAAGGTTCTGATGCCTCGTGAACCTGAAGCCCAAAGCACTTTGGCAGCTCACAATCTGATAAGTCCTTTCTACACTTCCTCCTCTGCACCTTTCTTTCCTTTAAAAGGAGATGAAAAGCAGAGGAGGATGACAAAAAGAACTCTCTACCCTCCTGGTCAACCACCCCCTAAATGAAACTCTCTGGAGCATGTTGTTGGAGCTAAAATCAAAAGGGATATTCCATTAGAAAGAAATCTTGATTTAACAAAACCTCCAGACTGGTTCCCAGTATTCAGTGCCCATTTATGGGCACAGACCTGTTGGGTTTTGCCTAGGTTTGAAGAGCATCTAGGGCATGGAGGCTCCTAGGGCATGCCTAAAGCCTCCAAGTGCTGCAGCAGGGAGCTTGACTCACCTCAGGGTTAGCTTGCAAATGCTTCTGCATTGTCCACCATCAGCATGCAGAGCAGAAATACCTACATTTAGCTGGTTGCCTTCCCCAGCTTGAGGCCTGAGGGGACATTCATGCTGCAGTGAGCTCTTACCCTGGGGCTAATCTCTGCTCAACTTCCTCTGCCAGTCCGTGGCAGCAGGAGACGTGAAACTGCTCCCACTGCCCCTGCAGTTCAAGCCCCCATCAGAGGAGCTGCAGCCATCAGCGTGGGAGAGGAGAGAGTGGTTGCTGTTATTCATGTTTTTACATGGCTGGGTTCCACTTTGGCAGACAGGAGAGACTGCAGTCTGAAAGCTGTGGGCTGATAAGTGGTTTTTGAGAGATAAGATATGAAAGACTCTGTAATTCTGGATGAGAGTGTTGAGTAGTTTATATGTGTAAGTCCAGATGTTCAGTAGAAGGGGCTGTTCCAGCCCTTCAGCTGCCTGTGTCTGCCTGCATGTGGATGGTGTGGTCTGGTGTGCCCATAGCAGCGGCCAAACAATGGTGCTTGGTCCCCAGGAGCAGTAAAGGGGGCACCAAGTGCCTGTGGCACGCAGGTGAACCACGAGGTCAATGCCCAGGTTGTGCCCAATTTCTTCTTTTGCTCTGACAGCCATTTCTCATCACAGAAGCTACAGCTGGCAGGGTTCTGAGCTGGGAGGCTCAGAACATCTGTGCCCTGAAGAAACTGCGATTCAGACACACCTCTCAGTCACAGGGGCTGCCTTCTTTGACCCAGGGCACACTAACTTAGTGCTGACTAATTAAATGCTCCCCACATGGTGCTGGTGTGGGTCCCCCAGGCATCCAGAGCATGGAGAGGCTCTGTCATAGCTTCCCTTCTGCCTCCTCTGACTCTCACCTGTGTTACAAGCAAAGTGGAAAGTGGATTTCCACTTAGTTCCTCATAGGTAAGACGGCCAAGAGAGCCAACAGCATCCTGGCTTGGATCAGCAGTAGTGTAGCCAGCAGGGCAGTGATTGTTCCCCTGAGCTCAGCACTGGTGAGGCCACCCCTTGAAATCCTGGGTTCAGTTTTGTGCCCCTCACTAGAAGAAGGACACTCAGGTACTGGAGCAGATCCAGAGAAGGGCAACAAAGCTGGTGAAAGGTCTGGAGAACAGGGCTGGTGAGGAGCAGCTGAGGGAACTAGAGCTGTTCAACCTAGAGAAAAGGGAAGGGGAAGACCTTCTTGCTCTCCACAACTCCCTAGGAGGAGGTTGGAGACGGGTGGGGGTTGGTATTTTCTCCCAAGGAACAAGTGATGGGACAAGAGGAAACAGCTTCACCTTGTGCCAGGGGAGGTTTAGGTTGGACAAAAGGAACAATTTCTTCCCTGAAAGTGTTGTCAGGGCCTGGAACAGGCTGCACAGGGCAATGGCTGGAGCCTCCATCCCTGGAGGGGTTTCAAAGCCATGTAGACGTGGTGCTGAGGCACCTGGTTTAGTGATGACCTGGCAGTGCCAGGTTAACAGTTGGACTTGATGATAGAAGGAGTCTCCATCCTTGGGGGGGTTTCAAAGCCATGCAGATGTGGTGCTGAGGCACTTGGTTTAGTGATGACCTGGCAGTGCCAGGTTAACAGTTGGACTTGATGATAGAAGTCTTTTCCTGCCCAAACGATTCTCTGCTTCCATGGCAGTGGTCACTGCAAGGCAGAACGAGCTCATGTCCTCGCCTTGAGCAGCAGAGTCCAGGAGCACAGTTCCTGGGATGGGGGTGGATCATTTGCACACCAGCACAGCTCTGTGTGTTCACCTATTCCAGAAAGAGCTTTTCTTGGAGTGGGCAGGCTGGTGTCCAGCACATCTGCAGCAGTTGACTGCTGTGAGCTGTGAATCATCGCCGGAGGAGGGCTGCGTTTCGCTAGAAGCCTATCTTATCAGCAGCCCCTGTCTCAAACATGCAGTCACAGGCTAAGGGCTGCTTGAGTAAGAGGCAGACTCAGGGCTGGGTTCCCAGCATCTGTCAATTGGGGGGTAGCTTCCCTAAAATAGATGTGGCTGTATTGATTTAAATAGGGTGGGAAGCTAGCCCTGGATGTTCTGCAAGTACGTGAGCCGCCGATGGCCGGGACTTTTCCAAGGAGACACATCGTTTTTTATCCTGAGCAAGATCATTGCAGGCAGGGGGTGGGGGGAAGATCAGCAGTTGGATTTTACTTGGTGCTGTCCTTCTGGGGGGTGAATGCATTGGTTTGTACATGGTGAGCTCGTTTAGGTGATGGTTGAATGGAGCGAGGTGAACATCCATGCTTGATGGAGCCTTTGCAGAACCAGCCTGCCATCATTCACATGCACAGCAGCACAGAGTGATAGGGGCTGGGAGGGACCTCGAGTCCAACCCCCCTGCCAGAACAGGGACACCTAGAGAAGGTCACACAGGAACTCATCCAGGCAGGTTTTGAATGACTCCAGAAAAGGAGACTCCACAACTTCTCTGGACAGCCTGTTCCAAGGCTCTGGCACCCTCACAGCGAAAAAGATTTACCTTCTGTTCCTGTGGAACCTCCTATGCTCCAGCTTGCCCCCAGGGCCCCTTGTCCTGTCATTAGACATCACTGACAAGAGCCTGCCTCTGTCCTCCCAGCACTCACCCTTTGTATCTTTATAAACATGAGGTCACCCTCAGGCTCCTCTTCTCCAAGCTAAAGAGCCCCAGCTCCCTCAGCCTTTCCTCACGAGGGAGATGTTCCATTCCCTTCATCACCATAGAAAGAGAGGTTGGCCTTTGGAATGTGCTGCCCAGGGAGGTGGAGGAGTCACCATCACTGGTGCCATGGCTTAGCTGATTAGATGATGTTGGGTGATAGGTTGGACACGATGATCTTGAAGGTCTCTTCCAACCTGGTCTATTCTATTCTATTCTATTCTATTCTATTCTATTCTATTCTATTCTATTCTATTCTATTCTATTCTATTCTATTCTATTCTATTCTATTCTATTCTATTCCATTCCATTCCATTCCATTCCATTCCATTCCATTCCATTCCATTCCATTCCATTCCATTCCATCTTTGTGGATCTGCACTGGACTCTTTGAAGCAGTTCCCTGAGGCCCTTCTTGAACTAAGGGCCCCAGAACTGGACTCTATTCCAGATTTGGCCTCACCAGGGCAGAGCAGCAGAGGAGAACCTCTCTCTACCTCCTCACCATGCCCCTTCCAACACACCCCAGGATGTCATTGGCGTTCTTGGCCACGAGGGCACATTGCTGCCTCATGGTCATTCAGTCTCTAAGAGCAGAATGTGTGAGGGCTCCTTGGATATTTTGGTTGGAAAGCACCACCAGGTTTTTCAAGTGCAGCCAAAGGCAAGTTATCACAGACCTGTGGGGACTGACTGAGGTGCTGGGGTCCACCTTGCAGCTTGGAAGGTAGGAGGTTACCCAGGAAAGCCTTTCAGCATCTCACCTGCCTCTTGAGTCTGCCTTCCCCACTGTCAGGATGGTGACCCTGGCAGCACATTGTGATAGCCTCTTGAGAGTGCACCACTGACACCAGGGCAGCTCATATGTTGGAGGCTGGAGGTCAATACCTCCCAGTGGGAATGCCCTGCTGAGAGCCACGAGAGGCATGGTAGGTGCCCATGGAAAGGAGCTTTGGATGCAGAGAGCTGAGGTGGGAGGGTAGAAAGACTCTTAGGCCCAAGAGTGAGCTGGCTGCTGGCAGTACGACCGGCTCACAGTGCTGCACCGCCGTGTCCCCACTTCTCCAGTACCTTCTGAACACCTCTTTGCCCACCACAAGCTTTCAGCCATCACCAGCAGCTGCTGCTGGCCTCAGCCACAGAGGAACACAAGCACAGTGCTCTTCTGTTCCACATTACAGCCCGGGAGCCACCTCCGTTGCTGCTAGCGCACATTCCTCGCTGATTCACAGCGGCATCTCCCTGCTCCTTATTCATTACCCAAACATCTTGGCGAGCAGGGGCTTGTTAGTGGCTTTGGCCACTTGGCACAAAGGGTGGAATCTTATGGTAAACCCAGAGACACTTTATGGAGGTGTAATATCTTGGGTTTGGTTTCCATCGCATTTTTGTAGCGCAGAGGCCAAAAAACACATCAAAGAAGAGAGTCTGGCAGCCAGCGCTGACCTTCAATTCATTACACTCCAATTAGGCTGTTAAGAAGAGATAAAAGAAGCAGCAAAACTGCATGCCCTCCTCAACTGCTGTTTGCTGAGGTTCCTCCTCTCTTTTGTGGCCTGGGGCCTTGGGTATCTTGGTCCACCGGCAGCAGTGGTGGTGTGCGCCTGGGGACAGCCGAGGCTTCCTTCTCATTAGAGCCTCAATGGAATCAAAGGGCTGCAGCCAGTCCCTGTGGAGGGGCAAAGGGGTTTCTTTTGTGCATCTCTCTTCATGACTAACCACTTCTTCACCATTTCACCTCATTGTTCTCCTCCCTGCACTTTGGGATGGATTAAACGGGGCGGGGGGGGGGAAGGCATTTCTGAGATGTGGGCTTTTTGCTGCAGGGTGCCAAGGCTGAAGGGATTGGACGTGGCACTTGGTGCCATGGTTTAGTAGTCAGGGGGTCTTGGGTGACAGGTTGGAGTTGATGATCTTGGAGGTCTTCTCCAACCTTATTGATTGTGTGATTCTATGAACATAGCAGGCAGCTGAGGCCCTGGGCACCACCTCTGCAGCACCCTTTGCTTGGGATCTCTGCAGCTGTCCCTTGGTCAAGGTCATTCCTGTGGGAACAGGAATGAAGAAACCATTGCTGAGCTTTAGGTATCAAGAAAGAAAATCAGCAGCTTGGCTGCAACTTGAGTGCTCTGGGGGTGGAACACTGCATTCCAGTGACCCCTCTCAAAGGCTCTCTTGGAGCCCTGTACCATTTCTTCCCATGCCACCAAGTGCAGAGGCTTGTAGGAGCAACCAAGGTCCTGGGTGGCAAAAGCATCCCTGGGAGACCTTCTTGCTCTCTACAACTACCTGAAGAGAGATTGTAGCCAGGAGGGGGTTGGTCTCTTCTCCCAGGCAACCAGCGCCAGAACAAGAGGACACAGTCTCAAGCTGTGCCAGGGGAAGTTTAGGCTGGAGGTGAGGAGAAAGTTCTTCACAGAGAGAGCCATTAGCCATTGGGATGTGCTGCCCAGGGAGGTGGTGGAGTCACCATCCCTGGAGGTGTTCAAGAGGGGATTGGACGTGGCACTTGGTGCCATGGTTTAGTCATGAGGTCTGTGGTGACAGGTTGGACTCGATGATCTTTGAGGTCTCTTCCAACCTTGGTGATTCTGTGTGATTCTGTGTGTGTGAAGGCTGCTACTGTTGAAATTAGCTACTGATAGAAGTAGTTGCAAGTCATTTCAATTTACTCCTATGTTATTTATGGGCCAGATGCTTAAGTAACTGTTTAGTGCTGTGGAGAGAATCAAAACACTCTGGCAAACCAGCAAAGAAGGATCACATCTTTCAACCAGCACTGATTTGGGTAGCTGTTGCTGAAAGTGGTGGCACTTCTTCCCCACGTCTTGAAATGTGACAACTCTCCATCCTCAAACAAGAAAAACAAGGGGTTCCCCCTCCTGTCTCATCCCCCAAAACCTTCAGGAGTGATTCATCCAGCTCAGAAAAATCTGATGAAACCTGTGAAAATTTCTTGTCACTTTCAGGGATGACACTGAGCCTATCCTCAGATGGATCTGGCTTTGCTGGATGAAGAATATTTTTGGCTGGTGTCAAAGCTGCCTGTCCCCAGAAAGTGTAAAATACCACCACAGGGCTGTGGCTCCTCTGTGAGACGACCTGGGATGCCCAGAACTTCCCTAGGACAGTCAGGGAGGGGAGGTCATGAGTGGTCCTCAAGAAGCTACTGCAGGTAAATGCTGCTCAAGAAGCTACTGCAGTTAAATGATGTACCCAGAAGAGATCTGTCTGAACTAGGCTCAGACTAGGAGTCTGAACAGAACTGTGTCCAGTTCTGGGCCCCTCAGTTTAGGAAAGATGTTGAGTTGTGTCCAGAGAAGGGCAACAAAGCTGGGGAGGGGTCTGGAGCACAGCCCTGTGAGGAGGGGCCGAGGGAGCTGGGGTTGCTTAGCCTGGAGAAGAGGAGGCTCAGGGGAGACCTTCTTGCTCTCTCCAACTCCCTGAAGGGAGGCTGTAGCCAGGTGGGGGTTGGTCTCTTCTCCCAGGCAAGCAGCACCAGAGCAAGAGGACACAATCTCAAGCTGTGCCAGGGGAGGTTTAGGCTGGATGTGAGGAAGAAGTTCTTCCCAGAAGGAGTAATTGGCCACTGGGATGTGCTGCCCAGGGAGGTGGTGGAGTCCCCATCCCTGGAGGTGTTTAGGAAGAGACTGGATGGGGCTCTTGGTGCCATGGTTGATTAGATGGTGCTGGGTGATAGGTTGGACTCCATGATCTCAAAGCTCTTTTCCAACCTGGTTAATTCTATTCTATTCTATTTGGGACTGTGCCTCAGCTTCTCAAGTTCGCTTCAGGGCGGACACCGTCCTCTCTTCCACACATCCTAATGGCCATGGGAGGCAAACCTGCGCACAAGGGCTGGTCTTGTTCCAGCCACGTCCTTTGTCCCAGATGTCTGTGGTCAGCATGACCCCAGGCAACATCATGGCATGAGTCTGCCATGTAGTTTAGATACAACCTCAATACACCCAACTCTGAGTCAAGGGACAGCCTGTTCCTTCTGAAGGCTGTGTGACACAGAGGTCACAGAGCCCGGTGCATGAAATGTGTTGGGTAACAGTTTCCTTAATGGCTGGGACAACTGACAGTGTGTCAGAGCTCATTAAACGAAGAAAAGGAGTGATCCATCTCTCTCTCTCTTTCTCATCCCCTCCCTGGCTTTAGGCTTGAGGGCAAGAGCTGGCTTTGTCCTCCCTGGGAGAAAATGGGGTGGCACAAGCTGAGCTTGTGCTAAGTAACAGGTAAAAACAAACAAGAGCTGTGATTCCAGGGAAGCTGGAGGGATTGTGTTTCCTTGCCTGATTTTCCAGATGAAGGCAATGCTGTCCCTGTTAGGTCATCTGAAAATGTGTAAACCATGCTCTCTTTCCAAGGCATTTCCTTGGTCTCACCCACACCACCTTGTTTTCATTAATCTTAGGTAATGCTCTTCTCTTTTTTGTTCCCCAGCAAAGATTAGTGTCTTCTGTCCTTCTGGCTGCAGACCACAGCCAAAGAGAGCACAGATGCAGGCAGGTGGTTCTTCCCCTTGCAGACCCCAGCAGCTCTCTCCTCTGCACAGCCACAGGGTTTTAGGGGAGCCCAGGCTAGGTCCTGGTCACCAAGAAGCAGGGAAACCCATGCCCCCAAATAACAGCAGCTGATGTCTTGGGGGAAGCCAGCATCAGCAGGCTCCTCTTAGCTGGCTGCTGGGGAGGAAAACACTGCAGGAAGCCAGGAAGCCTCAAAGGGATCCTTCAGCACAGCTCAAAAAGGGTTTCCTGAGCTCACCACAAAGCCACAGACGAGGACAACCTCTCAGATGCTTTTGATTCAGCACGCTCTGGCCCGAGCCATGCTCCTGCGTGTGCTTTTTCCAGGGAACACTGAGCCTCTCCTCAGTGTGTGGAGCTTAACCCAGCACTGCATGTGCAGGGCTGACTTCTGTGACAGTGCCAAGGCTGACAAGAGAAAGGCATTCCAGAGCCCCCTTTCTCTGTGGGGAGAACAGGGTGCAATAAAAAAGGGATTGGACACTCCTTTAGACATCTTGAGAGAGCACAAGTATCTTAGGTAGGACAGGAGTGTGCTGGCCAGCGCTTCTCTTCCTGCCGACCAGCAGATAAAAGGGAGAAGAGGGAGAAAACTTACTGCTCCTATTTGGCCGTGCCTAAACTCATGGGTTGCAGGTCCCATGATGGGCTGGCATTCAAATATCCAGCACTCCTCTCTCCTACCTTCACCCTTGGAGTACAGGGAAAGGAGACCTGCGTGTGTGAACAGGCCCCAGAACATGCTCTGGAGGACCTGAACTTTCCTGTGGACTGGAGCATTACTCCATCACTTGGTCTCTGTGTGGCTCTCTGGGGGCCTGCAAGATAGCCTCATCTAGGAAGCAGCTTCTCTCACCCACTCCATTACCATTCTGTCTTTGAAGGCTTCAGCTTTGTTGTTGTTTGCAAAGCTGGTCTCTCAAGGCTCCCCCCTCTTCCACATTCACACGGATGATCAATAAAAAAGAACTTCCAGAAGAAATTTAGCTTTGGCTGCAAACCACATTCAAAACCTTTCCCAGTGGAGGAAGACCAGAACATTGCTCCAGAAGGTTTTTTCAACTCTTTTGCCAGGAACTGTGGTTCTTTGAACCTTCTGGAGTGACCCATTAGCTGGCAAAACAACTTCCCATACTCCCTGCTCGGTCTGTGTCACCCTTTTCCAG
This sequence comes from Picus viridis, assembly GCA_033816785.1. Taxonomy (NCBI): domain Eukaryota; kingdom Metazoa; phylum Chordata; class Aves; order Piciformes; family Picidae; genus Picus; species Picus viridis. The sequence continues at coordinate 3,284,224 of CM066584.1, forward strand.
CTAACAGGCCTCCAGTGCTCCAAGAAGCTGTTGTCAGCTGAGTTACTGCAATGTCAGGAACTGAGGACAGCCCCTTGTTGGTAAAGCATTTCGAAATCCATGCTCATATGGTGACAGTCAGAAGCTTCTCGATGGGCCTTGGGTGCTGCTCTTCTTCCACTGCATGTCCCTTGATGTAGCTGTTGGGGCAAGAGGCTACCAGGTCACCACCTCCTGCCCTGCCAACAGAGTCTGGGGCTCAGCAGCGTGGCTGTTAAGCAGGTGGAAGCTTTGCTCCTTCCGTTTTGCCATGCCTATGCTAGAATATTTCATTAATGAAATCACTGATGTTTATTACCTACTAAATGATCTCTCCCTCCAACAATCTCTGAGGGTTATTACCACAAAGACTTGCACAACAGATGTTCAAAGCCATCAGTTTAAATCAACATATACTTTTATTGAAAACAAAACCCAATGGCTCCTTTTTTCTTCCCCCCTTTGCTTTCTTTCTTGTTTTTTTTACTTCTAAGCCTTGCATTCCAGTTTCTAAAGCTGAGATAATCTTCTGGAGAAGCTAATGGATATTGTTAATAGCTGGATTGAATTTATAAAGAGCTAGGAGAGAACAAACAGGAGAGCAGAGACAACCTTCCACAGCAGCACTGGAAGGGCTTTGCTAGCAGAGATGATGCAGGAGATGAAGTTGGGTATTTGCAATTCGTCCTTGCACCACTTCTTCCCCTGACTCAGGATCCCTGATTTAAAGGGGTCAGCAGCTGCAATATTTGGAGTGAATGTTTGTTGTCAGCTTGGGTTTTTTCCATTCCCTGTGGCTTGCTGCAGACATAGAATCACAGAATTGTCAGGGTTGGAAGGGACCTCAAGGCTCAGCCAGTTCCAACCCCCCTGCCATGGCCAGGGACACCTCACACTACAGCAGGGTGCTCACAACCACATCCAGCCTGGCTGCCAAAGCCTCCAGGGATGAGGCTTCCATCACCTCCCTGGGCAACCTGTGCCAGGCTCTCACCACCCTCATGGGGAACAACTTCTTCCTCACATCCTATCTGAATCTCCCCATTTCTAGTTTTGCTCCATTCCCCCAGTCCTATCCCTCCCTGACACCCTCAGAAGTCCCTCCCCAGCCTTCCTGTAGCCCCCTTCAGATACTGGAAGGCTATTGTTTGTGGCCAGCTTCTTGCAAAGTGATACTTCTGTAAAGGTGACTCCTTTACAGAATGGAATGGAATGGAGTGGAATGGAATGGAATGGAATGGAATGGAATGGAATGGAATGGAATGGAATGGAATGGAATAGAATAGAATAGAATAGAATAGAATAGAATAGAATAGAATAGAATAGAATAGAATAGAATAGAATAGAATGGAATAGAATGGAATAGAATGGAATAGAATAGGATGGGATGGAATAGAATAGAATAGAATAGAATAGAATAGAATAGAATAGAATAGAATAGGATGGGATGGGATGGAATGGAATGGAATGGAATGGAATGGAATGGAATGGAATGGAATGGAATGGAATGGAATGGAATAGAATAGAATAGAGTAGAGTAGAGTAGAGTAGAGTAGAATAGAATAGAATAGAATAGAATAGAATAGAATAGAATAGAATAGAATAGAATGGAATAGAATAGGATGGGATGGAATAGAATAGAATAGAATAGAATAGAATAGAATAGAATAGAATAGAATGGAATGGAATGGGAATGGAATGGGATGGGATGGGATGGGATGGGATGGGATGGAATGGAATGGAATGGAATGGAATGGAATGGAATGGAATGGAATGGAATGGAATGGAATGGAATGGAATGGAATTAACCAGGTTGGAAAAGACCTTCAAGATCATCCAGTCCAACCTCTCACCCAGCACCATCTAATCAACTCAACCATGGCACTGAGTGCCTCATCCAGGCTCTTCTTGAACACCTCCAGTGATAGTGACTCCACCACCTCCCTGGGCAGCCCATGTGACATCTCCACCTGGAGCTTACTTTTCACCCTGCTCATGAGTGGAGCCAAGCCCAAGAATGGATGTGTGGACGAGGTATGAGTCTCTCTAATGTACCAATGAAGATTTGCTTAATCACCAGAGGGACTTGAGGAGCAGGAGAAAAGGTTGCACTGAGTGAACTCTGCAGTTGCTGTGGCCATTTCTGAGCTGTAAGAAAACAACAATACCTCACCAGCATGAAACAGCCACCCTTGGCAGTGCCACTAGTCCTGCATAATCCAGGCTAATGTGCACAGTGACACAAGCTTAGGGGGAGGGCAGCATGAGCGATGGTCCTGGTGCGGGCTCGCTTTCCAGTTTCCACGAGAAGCAGGTTTCCAGTTCAGGCTTTATTTATTTCCGTGACTCCCTCGGAACGTCTCCTGTGAGCTGACATGTCTCCAGCCCATCTGAACTCAGAAATCCACTCTAGCATGTAGACTGCAGTGGAAAATTGTGTAATAAAACACGTCTTGTGACATTTCATCAGGTACCAGAGAAGGACTTTCTCCAAGAAGCTATTTCCCTGATGCTTTTTTATGATTTCCCTCCCCCCCACACACACACTTTGGGTAAGTTTGTTTTAAGGCCTGTCGTGAGTCATGTCCATCGTAGTGGATTAGGACTGGTGCCTTTGGCATGTTCCAGAGGGCTTGGTTTGGAAATAACTTTACGGTTTCTGCAAACAGTGTAAACTGAAGATGTGCAGAGAGCTCATTCCTAGAGCTTCAGAACCTCCTCAGGGGATGGCAGGGCTGGCAGGGGCGCCAGCGCCGCCTGCTTCCACGCCAGCCAGGAGGCAATCAGGGTGCTCTTCCCACCCCAGCAGCCATCCGTAATCACCTTCCTGCCTGGCTGCCCACCGTTTGCAGTAGGCATCTGATCTACCTCTAAAGACCTTGATCAATGTCTCCACTGTTCTTTGATGAAATCAGTAGGACTCCTTGTTTTCCTCCTCCCTCCTTCCTTTGCTTTCCTCCTCCCTCCTTCCTTTGCTTTCCTCCTCCCTCCTTCCTTTGCTTTCCTTCCCTCCTTCCTTTGCTTTCCTCCTCCCTCCTTCCTTTGCTTTCCTCCTCCCTCCATCCCTCGCTTTCCTCCTCCTTCCATCCCTCACTTTCCTCCTCCCTCCATCCCTTGCTTTCCCTCTTCCCTCCATCTCTTGCTTTCCCTCTTCTCTCCATCCCTTGCTTTCCCTCTTCCCTCCATCCCTCGCTTTCCTCCTCCCTCCATCCCTTGCTTTCCCTCTTCCCTCCATCCCTTGCTTTCCTTCTCCCTCCAT